>JAWPHD010003151.1:0-227011 GCA_037043455.1 Cyrtodaria siliqua | reverse complement strand
GGAGATTTAATCACATTGAGAGGTAGTGTACGTATATATAGCAATACAACACTATACCATGTTTATACATACAGAACGTTTTCATCACCCCTTTCTTATCAATGCGCAAGTTGGAACAAGAATTCAATAAATCTTAATATAGTGTAGGCTGTATACGTATACTGTTTCAAATTTGATAACATTTAAACAGCATTCAATCACATTTTGCAACCAAATAGCCATTCATGGACCATATTATGCCAACAATTGTTGGCCCAGCGCCCCATTTCGGACTGGAATGCCTTGTATGGACGGGTAAGCTTTAGTCTTATTCTGTGTTTGGCAGTTGGAACGTTAATTCGACGATGTTTGCTGACACTGGACATTGTATTCGATTTATGTGAAGTGTCGAAATATATTAAGGTAGGTTGTTAGTTTATGGGATAGGGGAGAGCATGTTGACACTGGATAACTAAACGCCACTTTAAACATGTGATTAATGTACACTGCTTTCATTGATTCTGACGTATAAAACGGACATTTCGTTGCTGATAACTGATGGTGTTATATCTCATACATCTACAAATGTACTTATCTGATTTCCATAAAACTTGCTATAACGAACGTCTGTAAGTACTTATCTGGTTTCCAACAATGGTATAACGTGTATCTTTTAGTGCTTATCTGTTTGTCGACAATACTTTTACTAAATGTACATCATTCTATAACTACTGGCCTGTTTGCCGCTAATGATATAACTGCATCTATAACTACTGACCTGTTTGCCGCTAATGATATAACTGCATCTATAACTACTCACCTGTTTGTCGCTAATGATATAACTGCATCTATAACTACTGACCTGTTTGCCGCTAATGATATAACTGCATCTGAAACTACTGACCTGTTTGCCGCTAATGATATAACTGCATCTATAACTACTCACCTGTTTGCCGCTAATGATATAACTGCATCTGTAACTACTGACCTGTTTTCCGCTAATGATACAACTGCATCTATAACTACTCACCTGTTTGCCGCTAAAACCTGCATCTATAACTACTCACCTGTTTTCCGCTAATGATATAACTGCATCTATAACTACTTACCTGTTTGTCGCTAATGATATAACAGCAACTATAACTACTTACCTGTTTGCCGCTAATGATATAACTGCATCTATAACTACTCACCTGTTTGCCGCTAATTATATAACTGCATCTATAACTACTTACCTGTTTGTCGCTAATGATATAACTGCAACTATAACTATACACCTACCCACCAGTTTGCCGGCAGTGCTATACCCTCATCTATATGTATGTATTCGGTTGCCAACAATGCTATAATCTAAAAGTAATTGTCTGGTGGCCGACACTGTTATAACGTACCTGGTTGCCACTTATGCTAAGTCTCAAACATATCTCGTTTGCATGAACATTTTTAAGCAGAATCTTAGATTTTGTAAACAATCAAGCTCGGAGATTATCAAAAAATGTTTAATTACTCAGTCTCCCCAGTTGGCATAATCATCAGATAATTTGCACACAGAAAGCATTCGAAATTTTCTATAATTTACATAATTTTATACACCGTACATATGGAGTGAATGATCCCATAAACAGATATATGTCATGGATAATCTTTTACTTACAAGTGTTGTAGAATGTGTTAAAATTAAATTTAAAGCAACCATTCCTACTTATATTAATGTCATTTGAGCAGGAAATATACTGATATGGACCATATCTCATAGTTAGGGTTGTGCTCAATAACCAGTCTTGCCCTAAACGATTGATAAAAAACTATGTAACAGTTTAAAGTGAAAAACAATGTCTTCTTCTACTTAATTAACATGTATATTAATTAATCAATCAACAAACCAAGCAACTAGCTTACCTACTAATATATCGAACAATGAATGAATGAATGAATGAATGAATGAATGAATGAATGAATGAATCAATCAATCAATCAATCAATCAGTCAATCAATCAATCAAGTAACTAGCCAATCAATCAATAGTCAACCAACTAATCAATCAATCAATCAATCAATCAATCAATCAATCAATCAATCAATCAATCAATCAATCAATCAAGTAATTCAGTAATTCATGTGTGCTGTGTGTATCAAACAATCAGAACTTAGTACCTTGGTTGGTTTAATGATTTCATTAAACATAAATATTTATCAGACACGTCGTTAACAGCTCTAGACACATTTAATGTACCGATGAATCAATAGGTCAATTGTATAATTGTCAAATCTCATATTACCAATATCACAAACGAGATTTACTGACTGCTTTTGAAATAAGTACTTCAACATTGTTAACTGAGGGGGTTGGTGGGGGTGGGGGCGTGGGTGGGGGTGAGGGGGTGGCGTGGGTGATGGGGTGGTGTGGGGCAAGGGTTATATCTGTTATCCTGTACATCAAATAACAGATAACAGTTAATATTCCCCCCCCACACACACACACACACGCCACCACTATCTCTCTTAACTTCGTTTAATGTTGGTTTAAACGTTGTAGTATTGGGTGTTTCTGGCACGCGTTTATATTAAAGAAACAACCCGCCAAATAACGTCACAATTTGTCAAATAAAAGCAAAGGTTTATTCACGTTTTTTAAAGTACCCGTGATTGAATATGCGTAAAATGAATTATGAGTTGGTAACTATTAATTCGACGCTCCGGTTTTGGGGTTTGGCCTGGCTGGTTAAAACTGTCTGTATTATGTCTACAGAGTTTGGATTCTCAAACTATTTAAAAAATATATATACCTCCTCGTCCGAGGTTTTGAAACTATGTACATATATTGTAATGTTTGGATGTTGTTGGCGGGATAGCTACTTTAGTGTTGTTGTTTTTATTCTACCAGGCATTGTTTTTATTATTTATCTTATCACAACACAAATTTAAATGGGAAATATAGATGATTAAGATTTATCACATACTTTGCGATGTGGGAGTTATACTCGGCACAACCTCGCATAATATAATTTTAACCAACTCGTTTAATAAATTCAATATTAAACAGTCATTAATGCAAGATACTGTATGTATGAAGTGATAGTTATTACGTGTGTATCGTTTGTATGAAGTGATAGTTATTACGTGTGTATCGTTTGTATGAAGTGATAGTTATTACGTGTGTATCTTTGTATGAAGTGATAGTTGTTACGTGTGTATCGTTTGTATGAAGTGATAGTTATTACGTGTGTATCGTTTGTATGACGTGACAGTTATTACGTGTGTATCGTTTAATATGAGAATACTAAAAAGAAGTAAAACGAATTGATAAAATAATTGAATTGAATTGAATGTTGTTGAACTGGTCATCAACACGGTATATGTTATTTAGAGACATCCCAGTTAGAGAGGTGAAGGATACATAAAATTCCGGGAACCGTGCCCTATTCTTATTAAATAAAACGGCTCGATAAAATTAGCAGAACACACGAGATTTAAATAAAATAAACGTTTATAGCATCGGCAATTCTCGTTCACTTATTGTATTTTTACACCATAACATATACGCAAAACAGATTACAAATCTGCACAACTGATCCGTACAAATCTTAATAGCCACAGATAAAGATTAATCTCTGTGACCATATGACCTCGAATAGTTGGCTTTGAATGAAACATACACCATTCAGATAGAAAATATCTTACACATTTGATTTATTGATACGCGCTCTGATATATAAAATAGATCACGGCGTGTACAATTATTTGTTTTGTTCATTATACATTTGGGTTAGTTTGTATTATGTTGCATACCTTTAATACACTAAAGGAATACACTTCAATCATAATGCGGTATGTTAACAGTATTGTACCAGAAGAAACCACAGTTTATGCGAGACGCCTACTGAATAAAGTCCCACAAAATGTCATCAAACTTATCGATCAGACACACTTAAGGTTGTTTAAAGGGACACACGGCAATCTTGAGTTTTATTAACTCATAAAAATTAGTACATCTATTTATTAATCTGCCTCATTTTGATTTTAAAACTGCTTACATATTATTAAATAAAAAATTGAAATTACAAATTTATTCAATATTCTACCAAACTGTTAAAATATATGATTGGTGCAATATTATGAAAAGTTAGTAACATGTAACACAGAGTTCGCTTTGAACTATTCGAATAATTAATACAAATGATGACAAATATACAAGTTGTTTTGAAGATTAACCGGACGCCGTGAGTTTAACACATCGAGATTGCCGTGTGTCTCTTTAAGGGCGATTGCACACACATTGAACATTTAAAGAAAATAACCCACCAAATAACAGCAAAATTCCGTTACAAAACCTCTTATCATAACTCTATCCAGGCGATCAGGTCATATGATAACGTATATAATAACGTATATGTGCCGATTAAAAGTATACCATTTGTCATGTGTTCTTAGAATACCCCGTGATTGAATATGCGTAAAATGAATTATGAGTTGGTAACTCTTAATTGAATGCTCCAGATTTGGGGTTTGGTCAGTCTAGTTAATGCCATTATTTTGTGTCTATAGCGTTTTGTTTTTCAAAATATTAAGTTATATATATAGCATGTCGTCAGTAGGTTTAGAAACGGTGTACACATGTGTAACATGGCGGGATAGCTACTTAATATGCATCACACCCACGATTAAAGCAATTTTAAAATCGTATTAATTTTAACTATACAATTTATAGTTGCGAGTTACTTTTCGTAACGATATGAACATTAAATCATGTCTAAACAATTCAAGCAGAAAGTTAATAAACGTTCATGGATCCCAATCTTCATACAAGATACATACAAGTATAATACATTTAAGTGATTGTTTGAAAGAAATGTCGAGTTAGTGTTATCGGATTACCGTTTAGGATCAATATATCTAATGTAATTGACCTAAAAATGGTTGCAAAGTAACGTGTTAAAATTTCAATAGTGCTTCATTTCTTATCCCATTCTTGGCTTGGTTTCAAATTACAGACGTTTGTCTTTTTTTAAGTTCATATATTGCATGCCTTCTAGACGCCATATTACATTTATAAAAAAAAAACTCCCAGTGAATGATGAGCTAAAATACGATTATTGTTGCTGTTTTTGTCTTACCTTTTAGAAGAAAAAAAAGAGACATAGGTGTTGCTTTTTCGGCGGCGGCGGCGGCGGCGGCGGCGGCATCAACATTCAAGTTTTGCGTTTAGGTTATTTTCTCACGAACCGTATGCACTAGACCTTTCAAACGTTTCTTATAGTTGTTTCTTGGGTGGTACATCGCAACGTGATAAGCAAATGTGGAAGTGACCTTGACCCTCCAAGCAAAGGGAAGATAATTTAATAATTTGTAGGTTCAACTTTTGCTTTTAGGTCACTTGTTCACAAACTGTATGCATTAGACCTTTAAAACTTTGCTTATAGTTGTATCTTGAGTGGTACATCGCAACGTGACAAAGCAAATGTGGAAGTGACCTTGACCCTCCAAGCAAAGGGCAGATAACCTTATATTGTTTACCTTCAACTTTGGCGTTTAGGTCACTTTTTCACAAACTGTATGCACTAAGACCTTTTAAACTTTGCTTATAGCTGTATCTTGAGTGGTACATTGCAATGTGACAAAGCAAATGTGGATGTGACCTTCACCATCCAAGCAAAGGGCAGATAACTTTAATTGTTACATTTACATCACTTTCTCATGAACTATAATTATGCACTAGATGTTTTAAACCTAAGTTATAGGTTAATCTTTGGAAGAAAACATATTCTATTTTGACATAGTTGTGTCTTGGGTAGTGCATCTTTTTGGATGCATGGATTTCATCTATGACCTGACCTACTTTTTGGAGCTGATGACTTTTAGCTCTACTGGCCAAGGGCCTTCATTTTTTATCCGATATTTACCAAACTTTAACAGATTGTTAATTTCAGAGAAAGCTCGGACAAGTTCAAAAACCAGATAGACCGGACCATTAACAGCGGAGTTATGGTCCTTGATTTTTTAGTTAATAATGCTATATTTTGCCCCGTTAATACGACAGGGCTTTCATTTTACCAGATGTTTTGCCTTTTTTTTCTATTTTCTATTTTACAAATGCTTTTGTTTAAATATTTTTTTGCTATATACATGATATATATTTAATATATTTCATTATTTTTTTTAATTACTTTTTTTTTGTGTTAACGCCGTTTTAGCATGAAGCATTGCTATGATTTCTAGTTGTGCCTATTGTGTTTTTTTACCGGTTCGCTGATTCATGACGGAGTTATGGCACTTTGACATATTTACTTTAAATTTCTTGTCGACACTACTCCTCCTAAATGGCTTGTTGGATTTCTACAAAATTTGGAAGGAAGACCCAGTATGATGTCTAGTTGTGCAAAACGCGGCATATCAATGAAATCTTGGACAAGTTCGAAAACCAGCTAGATCGTGTTAGTAACGACAGGTTATGGCCCTTGATTTGTTGAAAAATGCTATATAGTATTTTCCTTTGTTAATCTGCAGTTACTTCATTTTTTATCTGATCTTTACCACATTTATTTAGAATGTTAATATAATCCCACCCCAACATCCCCCCTCCCCCAAACCATTTTTATGATATTTCATTCATAGAAGAAAGTTGGACAAATTAAAAAATACCCATGCCAGACTAGACACAGCAGACTTATTGCCAATGATTACCAGGTCAGCGATCTAAGGCCCTCCTATCCCTGTTGTTTTGGCAATGTTTTAAAAAAAGAACTGATCTTAATTTGAAAAAATAATAACATATATATGTTTTTTTTTCTATTTCAGTGACGCTTTCGATACGAGAACTAAAATGGCGAATTTAGAGGACTTGGATGACGATTTCCTCCTATGCAACGTGTGCAACAACGAATACGACGAAGAGCATAGAGCTCCCAAACTCCTACCCTGCCTACACACATTATGTAATGACTGTGCGCTTAACTCCGTCCAAGGAACTATCCTGAAATGTGCCGTATGTATGGATGAGCAGCAGATGTCAAGTGACTTGCAATTTCTTCAAGACAGCACCATGCGTAATATGATGGATATGATAAAGATACAACGTAAATCATCGAGTATCTTGTGCTCCGATTGCCCCGATAATAACAATGGAGAGACCTTTTGCAAAGACTGTTACGTATTCCTATGCACGGAATGCACAAGTGCACACAAACGTACACAAGTTACACGCCGCCATTCTGTTTTGAAACTCGATGAGTTGAAGAATGCTGGGATAAGTAGTTTCAGCCGGAAGGAGATGTGTTCGCTTCCGGGTCATGAAGATCAACCATTTTCATTTTATTGCGAAAGTCAAGATTGCCTAAAGACAATATGTACCCAATGCGTTGTTAGTGACCATAGTCAATCAAACGGTCACGTTATTAGAAACTTAAATGATGTCTATGAAGAAAATCGACATCTTGTAGAGCGTATGATAGGTGAACTGTTAACCAAGATCTCAGGGGTTAGCTCTGATGCAAAAACACTTGAAACCGACTCTGCTAAAACTGAAGAGAGACAAATTGACATAAAAAAACAAATAGACACGTTATTCGACTCACTGGAAGAATTGCTTCGACATAGAAGAGACAAGCTGAAGCAGCGTGTTGATGTTATCTGCCAGCAGAGGAATAGTGAAACTCAAGAACAACTTGCTAGTCTACAGAAATGCAAGGTTGAAATGGAGAACTCGTGTAACTATTCATCCAGGATGCTTGTTTTCACAAACAAACCAGAATTTCTCCAACTCAAAACCACCGTTCTGACAAAACTCAACCAGCTGGTTGGTACTGACAACGAAAGTAAACGCGTAGAAGACATCGAGCTTTCATTTGATGCAGGTGCCGAATATAACAGATTTGAAGACGTCCTACAGAATATCGGTCATGTGCAGACAAACATATACGACGACGAGGAAAATAAGAAATCACCATATATTGGTGTGAAAAGTAATGGTTCAGCAGATATTAACGGCCATTATGTCATGCCATACAAGGGTCCACCAATCAATCCACCAGGAAAGTACACGACCAACAAACAACATCCGGTTGTAAAGCCGTTGAAGCTCAATACCACTGGAGCCAGAGTTGAGCCGTTAAGACTCGATGGTCTCAACAATGAAAGTCCTACTAGACCCACCAGTGCGAGTCTGACACAAGCAACCAAAGGTACGTTATGTTCGTGGTATCTATTAGAATAATGTTTTCCGTTCATTCCGCATGTCAAAAACAAGAAGAAAATCCAGACCAAAATATCCAGACCGGATTCACTAATTGTAATCATTTACCTCTCTTGCAAAGTACTCTAAAACCTCATTGATTGTAAGAGTCCATTCGTCAATCTTTCAACAGTTTCCATTTTGTATTATCTCTATCCTCCCTTTTTCAAATTGATTACACAAAACCTAAGTGAGCGCAACCTTGAACACGTTGATCTTAATACATAGATTTATGCTTAAACATTCCAATGCAAGGAAATTGAAATTATATACATGGACATTCAATGACTATTGTTAAGCTGTGTGACCAGTATTTCAAAATGACGTCAAACGTAGGTCTGTGTCTTTCCAATGTTAATGCTACAGATTATATACTTAAATCACATGGCGTTTTGTGAGCGTGTCTTTATTTGTAATGGAATGTTCCCCAGCTCATGGCGACATTGGGTATTCAGGCTCCAATTAATGAAGGACAGCATTTAATTTATATACACCGAATGTTGCTCTTCGTAACTGTAAACGAGTAGCATAATTTAGAGAATAGAAAACGGCTTCCCACTCTCGGGAATCGTACACACGACGTTCTAATTTACAGTGAGACATCAGACGTTCTCACCACCGATATATAGGAGTCAGACGTTTTAACCACCGATATATATGAGTCAGATGTTCTATCCACCGATATATAGGAGTCCTAAGCACATAATGATATGTACTACGATACTAAATAGCTATTTGAACGCACCTCAAGATGTATAAGTAAATGGTCCATCGTGTCGCATATGAGCTGTGGAATACTATATTTTATCATGTTGAAACTAGGATTCCGTTTCACTTTATCACGCTTTCATTTCAAGCGCCTCGTTGATGTGTTTTGCGCGTTTGTGCGCGGGTATGCACGGGTGTGCGCTTGTTATTCTCATGTTAAAACTTCTACAACGTACCAACACACAGCGGTGGTCTAATATGCATACCCAAGGGTATTAAAGAATAAATAAAGCAAAAAGTCTCTGATTCAATGCCCGTTCCGGGCGACGATTTTGTTCATTTTATTTAATCGGAAGCCGTATGTTACTTGTACTAAGGTGAGACAAAATGTGGTTTTTTACTCATCGATTTCTGACTTATATAACGACATTTTTGATGTTCGTCGAATAGAAACTATTCCAACAGTCGCCTATTCGACATTAATTATCATTATTCGAGATACTTTGTCTTCCAGTCGTACTTTATTGCCAGCAGTGTAACTAAAGCATGTCACTAATTGCTACCATCCGCTTGCTCATTCATATGACAGTAACCGATACAATGGTGCGTTTCTTGTATATATGTGACGAAGGTAATCATCCATTACGTGTTCCCGCCGCTTAAAGGCGGGAAAGCTTATAATAGCAGGATTTTATACTGGAAATTAAAAACATATATTTAAAAACATTTTTACTGAAGCAAATGCGATAAGCTGTTTTAACTTACCTACTAAATATTTTAATGTTACAATATGCAAACTTATTAAGCCTAAATTAAGGTTTTATTTCATACCCCATCCAACCCCGTTTTCTCTTCTTGGAGAAGGGGTTGGACAGGATATGAAGTTAATACTCGGACCACGTAATGACTTTCTTTCGAAAGTACAGTTTTAAAAGTTGAAATACTAAAACGTGTTCGAATGAGAATCTAGAGTAAATGATATTGCCTTTGAAAATGAATTGGTGATATCACTGATGCTTCGTTGTTCAACTTAATTGATCAAATTAATTTATTTTGATGAAAAACATCATGAATGTTTCGCTTCAGTAACATGTAGTCGTTAATTGACAGTGTACAATAAGATGCTATATTATATATTCTGTGATGAATTATAGAAATTTCCAAGTTTGAAAAAATCTATAACATATCCCTTCCTCTACTGTGCTATCTCGCCTAGTGTGCAAGATAGCACAGTAGCGAAATGTTATGAACTAAACGATAGACGTCACGATATTACGTCACGAAATGACGTCATGATATTACTCCGCGCTGTCGCCAAATGAGTGACAGAAGAAGGAATACTTGTGTCAAAAGACGATTGGAAAGAAATTCATCACAGAATATATATTATATAGTTTAATTAACATTTTTGTCGTGATACGGAAAATAATTCACTCGTGAGAAATATTCTTCCGATATAGAAACTCGTGCGAAAACGCGCTCGTGCGAAAATGCACTCGTTTCTATATCGCAAGAATCTTTCTCACTCGGGAATTATTTCCCGTATCACATCAACAATATTAATTAAACTCTATGAAAGAGCTATAAATAACTTTTCATTTTATAACAAACTACTCATCAAAACAATCCATATTAATATAGAAGGCAAACATCATGCTTTATAAATAGTTAACCTAGCATCCCCACAGACTGAATAATGTAACATTAGATGAAAAAATAAGGTTAATCAAATAACATAAACACATTAAACAAGAGAACAGTAGGAGTTAATATTTTGTAAAAAGGCAATTACTGTCATGGGCTTGATTTACGTGACGTTTTATGATGTTGTTAATTATTATTGTTATTATTATTATCATATTATTATTATTATTATTATTATTATTAATCCAGTTATTCTTTAGAACTTTTTAATTTGTTCTATATTGTTCGATGCACACAACTATTCAATGTTTCAATTAAACGTGGTACGTTTTTACAGGTGCAAAGATGTCTCCCTCCAACGAAAACGTGTTGGGAAGACCATTGTCGTTGAAATCTCCAATCATCTCACCGAGTAGGCAGCCTTCGTCCTTGGGAGACTTCCTCAGTAAGTCCTACAGTTGTTTGCTTTTAACACGGAGCTATATAAGTCCCATGCGTGTATTATAGCATTATTTACATACATTTAGATATATACATGTAATATCTTTTTTACTTAAAAGGAAATACCGCTAGATCTAATGAACATACTAAAATATAGTATGGGATTATACAATTATATTATATAATGGGATTACCAATATTACCAATATTATTGTCACTAGATGTTTAATAGAAGAAATCATTAGGTCGCCAATTAGTTTCAGTCTTTCATTAACTACACATACATTTCATTGATATTTATGAATTGTCCACGGTGAAACACTCCGCGGGTTTGACTCATCCTCTTCCTGTGTATGTTTTTATGTATGTATGCATGAGATGTAAATAGATAGATAGATAGATAGTTTTATTGACTTAAACTATTACAGTTTTTCATCATTACAAATATATGATAATTATAATATACATAATTATAAATATATATGCGTTTTTAAGGCAAAAAGTTCGTTTCATTTCGATTCACACTTACAATACGTATATGAATGCATGAATTCAGATACATACAGGAGCATTAGTGATTAAACTGTATATTACATGTAAGTACTAGTTATTGTAAATAAATGATCAACCGTTTTAACTCGTTATTATAGTATGGCAGCGGGCAGGTATTCTTATAGCAAAGTGTGTACTTGTAATACTAGATGGATGTGTTTACGTTTACACTATAAACACAATACTAGTATGTTCTAAAACGTGCCTCCATAGATGCTCAGCCTCTGAAGATATATAATCCAACAATTGACCGCAAGATACTCCAATACTCAACTCACACGAACTTCATGAGCTCACTCTCCGTTTTCACTCTGCCTAAAGTCGCCTATAGAGAAACCAATAGGTCTACTACTGATGTAGATAGCCATACACAGGAAATAATTTGAAGGGTGGCATATAACTATTTCCTATTTGATCGACCTGCCAATGCTATTTTTTTAAGTTTTCACTCTTGTATTTGTTATTTGTTATGCTTTTCTATAGATACAATATTTTACTTATTGTTGCTCACATATTTGCAGATGATCTCCATAACAATACAAGGGAGATAATTCGTGAAAAAAGATATCATTGGATGATAGGTGACGTCTATATACCACACCATTAAATCTTTTTAGTATAGTTTTCTTGGATTTACACATTGTGTAATTATATTATTTTCAGCATAGAAACTTACATATTAGCGTATTGCCTACGTATAGTCATACATTTTATCTTTATTTCTATGTTTATTTCAGCTTGATGGTGTATGTTTTATTCAACTCATTCTTTAGTAGCTGCTTGTTTTCATACTGCTTGTAATACACTCGTATATAACCACACATTCATGCTCAAGGCATTAGCATGAATTTCTAGAATGAAAGCGCAAGTTTAAAACGACGAGCGATACAATTGCGAGACAGCTAGCATTTTTACCTTTTTTTCTTCTCGCGCTTAATTAATACTTTTTGTCCATCGATCTGAAACTGAAATTCAAAATTAGAAGCACTGGCGTTCAGCAGAAAGTTTCAAGTTACTGTAAACACAAAGGTTTAAAGAATATCCCTGGCAATCTTAATATTGGTTAAAAGCTCTCAGGCCAGATGCTTACTATTTATGACTGCTTCACTGTTTATTGATTAGCAAATAACGAAAATAACGATGTGCTTCTGCATCATATAATGATATATTAAAGCTCTCCTAATATTACCTCTCATGAACAGGTTCAATATAACCGAGTCTGCTACTTGTCTTTCCTGTTTGTGTTTGTTGTTTCCAATGGATCCTCTTTTCCGTATTTATTACAACTTGAACACTTATATATAAAATATCGAACATTATATATATGATAAGATATATTAAGCTAGTAGTATTTATACCAGCCCAGCTGAACATACTGGAAATTATAGATAAGCTGGTAAGAAATTAGGAACGCATATATTAAATATACATATTACAAATTCATTTCTCAATTTTCAGACGAGTTGCAAACAAAAAGCAGGATGTTTCTAAAAGACCACGATGGTCAGTTTTGCACTTTGTACTTGCACGTGTAAACTACTAAAGCAATGCACAATCACCTAGCACGTTCTATGTCAATCACAAGTTTGCTAATGTCACCACTAGGGTACACACGATGTGTAAGCTAACAATTTACGATCAGTGATTATCACTACCAAGCATGCACGACCAACTGCTGCAATTTATCTCCGCCTCCTCTCCACCTTATCTCCACCGCCTCACCATGTGTATTGTCATTCGTACCGCTTCTATATTATATATTCTGTGATGAATTATAGAAATTTCCCAGTTTGAGAAAATCAATAACATATCCCTTCCTCTACTGTGGCCTCGTCCGTCGGATGGGGACGTAAACCGGGCGGTCCCGTGTATCGGTCTATCCTCCGAGCACGTTAAAGAACCATAGGAATCTATTCGATAATAAGAGTAGGGCGGGTTCCCGGATTCCTATGTATCCTTCCCCTCTCTCTGGGGCGGCTCTAAATAACCTATACTGTGTTGATGAGCCGTTAAACAACATTCAATTCAATTCAATTCCTCTACTGTGCTATCTCGCCTAGTGCGCAAGATAGCACACTAGGCGAGATAGCACAGTAGCGAAATGTTATGAACTAAACGATAGACGTCACGATAATACGTCACGATATTTACTCCGCGCTGTCGCCAAAGGAGTGACAGAAGAAGGAATACTTGTGTCAAAAGACGATTGGAAAGAAATTCATCACAGAATATATATTATATAGTTTAATTAACATTTTTGTCGTGATACGGAAAATAATTCACTCGTGAGAAATATTCTTGCGATATAGAAACTCGTGCGAAAACGCACTCGTTTCTCTATCGCAAGCATCTTTCTCACTCGGGAATTATTTCCCGTATCACTTCAACAATGTTAATTAAACTCTATTTATTATACCCCAGCTTTTTTCCTTGTATTTCATACTGTACATACAAGGAAATTGTTCACCGAACACATTGTGTAATATTGTTTATATAAATCGCAAACATTCGGGAAGCAGTGTCTTGCTACTATCGTATTACGTTAAGTAATATGAATATCTTATTTTTGCTTTGTTGTCTTTACCTTCAGGTATTGAAGATAAATTGTCTATCGCCGTTTCACTTTTATTTCTTTTACATTTTAGATTAAAGAAAGCATGTTTTGACAAAAAATTTTTTTAATGAAGTTTCTACATAGATTTAGTTTAAAAGCACACCATGTATTGAACATATTTTCAATGAGTTTGAAAGCAGAAGCATTCTTATTAATTTGTTCTAACATAAAAGAAATAATTGCTGACATAAAAAACAGCTAACTGATATATTCGGAAATGTTCAATTTCAAAAAGATGCATTAGCTTTATAACAGCGCATTGAACTGATGTGGATTATAAGCAGTATATAGCTTAAAGGGGAAACATTCCCTACCCTGGTAGGGAGAAATTGGAGGTGTGTCTTTATCAATTAAACCAGCTATGTAGCCTGTCAGTTATAGTGAATGACTCGTGTAAACAAATCTCTCTTCAAGCAGACGAAATCTAAATGCCATAATGTGTGTCGTCTGCTGTAAACACTTCCATGTGTATTTGTGTACATTTTTCAGTTCATAACCCCACAGGCTCCTCCCCTATATTTTCAAATATTTGTCAGTTGAGTTTAAAAAAATATTTGAAACTAGGAATAAGAGATACTTTTTCACAATTTCTTTTTTAGTAATACAATTGTTTAATATCAGACTACTTCTGTGCCAAATTTAGAATTTTTTATGAGGTGGAATTTTCAATATTTTGAAAAAGGTGTCCCTGATTTAACTATGTACAAATTGAAATGAAAAACCTGCCCCAGCTCCATCTAATGGCTTTTATACGGCAGTTGGGTCTTTAACACTGGTATTCGGTTAGCAAGTCTGTTAATATGTGAACACTCCCTTTTTCCTCTGCATGCCTCGCATCTATATTAGTTTGTACTTCTAGAATCAGTTGTTTTTTCAGATCGTATTTGTTTAGCAGTCGCTGTCTGATGCTATGGACCGTTTATGATTATGTTATATAATTACTTTGTAAAATACATCGGGTCCTAACAACACAAGTTTTACAATTCGATCTGTTCGGTGAAGCAATGTCGTGCCTGTGTCTGTATAAAGACCATGTGGCTCTGACGCCGATAAACAGTGGAATCTTATACAATAAAATTGTCTCCACTAAAACTCGAAGCACAGCTGAACATTTACCTGTCATCCTGAAAATAGATAACTATTCCGTCTATTTAAAGTCACTATCCCGCTATTAACAGGCACATTTTACAACAGATGTAAACTGTTCCTAAACCTACTGACGACGAGGTATATATAATATAATTAATATACTTCGAGAATTCAAACTCTATAGACACAACATAAACGACTTCAGCCAGACAGGCTAAACCCCAAGACTGGAGCGTAGAATTATGAGTTATCAACTCTTAATTCATTTTACGCATATTCATTGACGGGTATTTTAAGAACCGGTGAAAATCATTATGATATGATCTGAAAACCTGGATAGAGTTTTAATAAACGAGTTTGTAGTGTAATTTCGCCGTTATTTGGCGGGTTATTTCCTTTAAGCACCAGCATATGATCATGTCTGTCATATGTCACGCAACCACGTGTTTGTGCAAAATGTATACAAACGTACAGTTTTCATAAATGAATAAAAGAGAAATTCATAATTTAAATTATTGTTTAATCCAAGAGAAAACTGTGTTGGTTTCTAATAATGAGTCCTGTCTCCAAGGATAGTATTTTCAGTATTGGCAAGACGACAAGTGTATTTTATTTTGTTCAAAATAATATACATACTAGAGATTTAATCAACTTGTTAGCAATGGTTATTATTACCAATATTGCTCACATTACGTGGTACCACCTTACTTCCATCAAGCGATGGGAAAGCTTATAGTTTCAGGATTTTATAACGGATATTTCGACAATAAAATACGTTTATAAACATTCGTTCCTGTAAAAAATGTGATCACCTGTTTAAAATTACAACATGCAAACGTTTTCAGCCGAAATTAAGGTTTTATTTCATACCCCAGCCAATCCTGTATTCGGTTCTTGGAGAAGGGGTTAGATGGTGTATGAAAGTTAATACTCGGACCACGTAATGCTTGAAACAAAACGTCATATTATAATAATAAGTATACCCATTTTGGAAGATGTTTTTCCCGTGAATGCAAGGCGGTGTAACTTATGAAAGTTACAATGAATTCAAGGGTCATCCAGTAAGAATGGCAAACAAGGTATTTTTCCCGAAAATGTATATATTAACCAATATGTCGACACTATGTATATAAATACCCATTGGAAAACCCTAGTGAATGGCATTTAGAGCAAAAAAAAACAATTATACTAAAATAGTTTTAAAGCCACCAATTTGCATATATAACTGACTGGATGACCCTCGTTATGAGAATGTTCTTTTTCAAATATAGATATGCTTTAATGTTGTATTCACTGCAATTCTATTTCTTTAAGAGTGTGCATTCCAACACTTATTTATTATTAATTCATCGTATTGTGACCGATTATTTCCATTTTATCAGATGGTCGCTCATTTCAATTGATAATTAGATGCCAAAAATCTCCATCCACCAAAGGTGAAGTATTCAAATTCTGTAACAGGTCAAGCAAGAGTAACAGCAGCTTACATAACAAGCATAATGCTTGAACTGTGAATTATTTGTATGGTTTGCCCGCATAACCATTATTTTGTGGTGAAAGAACTCTTAACATATTGCAATATATTACTTGTGCTCGTTTATTCATTGTTGTTTCTCTTTAAAATCATTGCGGCTATAAAGTAAACTCTGCGCTGTTTATCACCGAAATAAAATATTTATGTTTTTAATCAAAGGTGACTGGTAGATTGGTTTCTAACTTCAGTTGAAATGTCAAAAGTCGTGTTTGTATTTGTCTCATACTGTTTTTCTATACTTGATTTATTATTCTTATATAACATTTCAAGAAGCATCTTTTCCTATCATTGCTGAAAGCGAAGGCATAATAAATCAG
Source organism: Cyrtodaria siliqua (assembly GCA_037043455.1). Classification (NCBI taxonomy): domain Eukaryota; kingdom Metazoa; phylum Mollusca; class Bivalvia; order Adapedonta; family Hiatellidae; genus Cyrtodaria; species Cyrtodaria siliqua. The sequence goes on along the minus strand of JAWPHD010003151.1, from coordinate 209,906 downwards.
CACGCTTTCCCAGATTTACTATTGTAAGTTATATACAGATTTAAAAAGCTCAACAACATGGAAATCGTACGTGTTAACATTTACGAGAACATATGCGCGACAGTTTTATAAATGAAACATTGTTACAAGGTAAAAAATGAATTGATTGTGTGCCGTAATTTACAGTCTTGATTTAATTAATCATACCAAAGAAATACCTTTTACCAGGTGCATGTAATCAATCCCGATTATCATTGCTGTTTTGCATTTGATAGAATCACAAGAGAGTCCGGACAAGGAGCCTGAACGTCAGCTTCCGAAGACTCCTCCGACGACACCGTCAACATTATCAGCTTTGACGAAACGATCGCCAGTGACTCCCCCTTACACACCCGCTTACCAGGCACAATCTCCGAAATACAAGCCTACGTCACCAAATTATACCGCACTGTCGGGGTATCAGGGTACTTTCAACACATTGAATGGCGGAGTTCAAGGCCCTGGATCACTGACCAGTCCATCATATTTACAAAACTGTAAGTATAAGACGAATACAAATTATTCAGCATATCCTTCTATATAAATATACGAGCAAGAAGTTAATTTTAAAAACAATCGTATTTGTATTATCATTGTACTCATTAATAAGTATCTGCTTTGTCAAACTATGCATTCAAAAAATGAATACTAAGAAATGTATTATACTATATATATATTTACCCTAAACTATATATATGTTTACCCTAAAAAAAAGCCATCAGTATTTACCCTAATTTTTAAATCAAGCTGATGGGTCAGAATTTCAAATACTAGCTACATTTATTCACGAAGGATTTACTCCCAGCGCTCTTCATAGGTTAGAGGGTGACCTATATACAGACTACCGATAAACATATGTGGTAAACACTAAGTCTACGCTGCCTCCCTTCGGTATCTTAATGGTGAACATGTCTCTTCATGGTCTCTATCTTTTATTTATGTGGACAACGTAAACTTATAATTGTTAATCCAAACGTGTTGCGGTAACGATTAACTTTGAAAATAGTAAATTAAATGACATTTTAAAGTCCATATAGTAGGTACTATTAACACATCCGAATCAAAACTAGTGCTTTCTTATAAGTTTAACATAACACAGTATTGCTTATTAGTCACTATTAGTTACATTTGAAGGTTTGTGCGCGTTGCACTGCTCTAAAGCTGGTAAGAGCGGCCAATTAGACATATCTGCACGTAGCTTACAAGGTACACGTATGGCGGGGTTACTTGTATAGTCTTCCCCAGTAGATACTGTTTTAAATTATTTTTTAAAGAATTATATATATATTGTGTTAAATGAAGGTCACTCAAACACAGTTAACATACCAGATATAGAAGCTAGCTAAGTTCAATAGGCTACCGTTCGTACGTTTACGTTTTGATATATTGTATTCAAATTGACACTTTCTGATGACTATATGACACGCGTATTGGTATGTTAACATATAATTAAATGTAATAACGATTGGAATACAAAACTGCAAGTCTCATATATTCTAGAATACCCGCATGTCATATATAATGTGTGATTATAAATGTATGCATGGAGATATTATCTCTTATGTATAGTATGCTTGTACACGTATATAGGGTTATAATTTCGATGTACAGGTATATTTGCTATTGTTTACGTTTCTTTTTTAAGAAAATGACATAGATCACTTGGAAGTGTTTCCTAACATTATGTATACATATATGTAATAACAGCGAATATAACAGTGAACAATGCAATAACAGTTATATTTCACTGAAAAATCCTGATATTTCATCGTTTAGCATAAAATAAAGTGGTATGTGTTTTGTATTATATAACAATTCATGTCTGCTTCAAAGCTACGAAATCAAAATCTCCTAGGACGGTCACATTTGGTAGTCCACGATTTAAAGAATTACAAAGCAAAACCGATAGTGACGAGTTATCTAGAGACAGTCAAAAGACAAACGATAACTCAAACACACCAAACAACACACCTGTTCCTGAGACAACATCCGGCGGAAGTTCCAACACAACAGAACCACCAATCAAAGCCTCACTCACATCTGCTTCAAGTAGTTTGAAAGGAATATCAAAAACTCGAAACCAATCAAACACTCAGGTTTTATCTGAGAGTTCTTGTACGTACAGCAAGTATAGCTGCTGTTGCTGTAACTGCTTTTAACAAGGAAACCATGTTCATCATACTGAGAAATAAGTTTGAACAAATAAACGTGTCAAATCCTGGGGTAGTGCTAAAAATCAGATTCGTTCTGAAATCGTTCTGAAATCCTTGAGGTGTTTTAAAAAATACACAATTCAAAAATACAGAATTCTGAAAGGCAAACATTTGCGTTAGTCACCTAAATTCAATAACGAATACAACACAACTTCTAATGTTCCATTCAAAAATATCACGAAAGGGGAAAACCGTTAATAGTACTTCTACCACAAAATATGCTAAACTGTTTTGTTTGTGATGTTTTGCCTGGCATCGATGTAATAATACGTCCTAAATTGGCTAAAAACATATTATTCAAGGGTTCAAGTCATTTAATTCAGCCATTTTAAACAAGTACTTAAATCAATAAAATAATAAACATTGTGAATAAATTTGGCGATCACGCTTGAGTGCCTGTTACAGGTGATAATTAGTCGCTTTACTTCTGTTGATGGTTTGTTAGCGGAGGTCAAACTACGCCTGTTTCCACTGAGTATTTGTTTCCAAAATGGCACCATCTTATTAGCGCCCTCTAGTTTCTTGAAAATGACTGCCTTTATATTAGATTAATAAGTTCATCAGTGATGTTCATGGTAATTTCTGTTTAAGATCATTTATTAGAAAAATGCAATACACACATTCATTTTCAGAAAATTAATTTAATAAAGGATGGGATGATTTTGTAAACATCTCGATATCCAATATTTATTTTCAAAATGACTTGTTACTCTAAATTGATGTTGTTAATGATTCGTATATAATGGTGGAGGTTTAACAAAAAATACGTATTTATAAATATAATGCTATCTTTTTTATTGACATCTGTTTCTGTAAATAATATTTTGCGCATAGTGGTTACAAGACACGCGTTATATGTATGCATGCAATGACACGCAAATAGGGAAACTAAAACGGACTTGCACGTTACGAAAGCGTTGTATAAAATGAACGAAGCATGCTCTAACATTAGGCCGCTTAAAAACAGTCAGTATTTTGACTTTTTCCGTAGTTCGTGAATGTGCAAATTTGGTCATTGTTGGGCATATATTTTATAGCAAAATCAGTTATTACGTTTGTTTTCCATACAATCAAATATCAATGGAAAATTATTCGACATTAGTTTTCAAACAAGGTTAGGCCTCTTAGTACATTTAGCACGTTCAGTACTTTGGTTAAAGGAATGTGTGCATATACATAAAGAAGCAATAGCTTCCATTATGATATACACAATACATGGGTCAGCTGGACATTTATTAATATACTACACTCAAGTGATATGAAAACGCAACACGGGAATTTCCGCTATATATTGTATGTACAATATGCTGCTTTTAATCGAATGGTACATGGCTACGTAAGACCTTTCCTTTTTGAAAAAATACTAAAACAACAAATAATACAGCAAATAGTATTCCTTCAATGTTTCATTATTCACAGAGTACGCGTTTGGCTCAATCATGTGAGCAAACTTAGGATGCAACATTTTGCAAACTATTTACGTTAAATACAGTACTGAACTAGCTCAATTTTTCAAAGAGCTACTTCAACATTTATGAAGTTCTTGTTACAAAGTGTAGTGTGATTAAAACGTCTACAACATCACAGTTGTGTCCTTTCTCTAGTTAACTGCAACTTTCTTTTTAAAAAACATCTTGGGATTTCTTTGGAATATTATGTGCAATTACGTGTGCAGTATATACAATATATAGCGGATATTCCCGTGTTACGTTTTCATATCACTTGAGTGTATATTGCAAACGCATTAACTCACAAAAGATTTTCGCCCAAAACGGTATTAAGCATTTGAAGTACATGGTTTCCTATGCTCGCCTAAGATATATATTAATGGACTTCAACTATATTAATGCATGCACCTTTCTATAATGCTGCTCTGGTTATATGAACTAATACTATCACTTAGCTGCATGCATTTCATTATTTGTTTCTTCTTCCATCTAATATAGCATTACTGTCACAATAACTACATGCATTTTCAAAACTGTCTTTGCTCTATACTTTTGTATTGGCTTTTATTACTGCATTTTTATAATTATAAACTGTATTCTATTAAACAGAACAAACAAGTGTTGTTGATTTGTTGTATATCCTTATAAATCTCTCTATTCTTTGCTGTAAATAAACATCTTTTTTTGTGTCCATCGATACGTTTACAATACTATTGAATAACATATGTTTACTTTCTTCTGCAGAACTAGGTTCCATAACTTTTAATTCAGCATAGAGTAATTATCCTTTTCCGAAATAAAGATCGCAGTCAGTTTAATTGTGAAATATATCAGGAACATTTCTATTATAATTGGTTTTAATTGTGCAATGTAAGTCTTTACAGACAAAATAAATTGTGCCATTCAAAAGACATGGGGTTTCAATTGACAATGGTAAAGGACTTTGGACTTATGTTTCTGCCCATTTAATATTAAATTATAGAAGTATTTAAAGGCAGCGCGTTTTATTTTTTTTACATGAGTTTGTTTTTAATATACGTATAAGAATATTCATTATCTTGCTCTCTACTATTTTCGCCTTTTATTCACGTTTTGTCTTATTATTGCAGTTTCTTTAGTTGTAACCATTGTGAGTGAATTTTAATAAATCAGAAGTATATTCAATGCAACGCATGGATTGTTTTAACATTATTTAACAAGATATATTATCATACACAATAGGTGAAATTTTTCTGTCACTTTATTAAATACATCTCTTTGTAACGAGGTATCAACTATTTGTTTTTTAACGTCATTCATATTCATTTGTCGATGCAAATTATTACGTCTCATACACGTAATAGGTATCACGAGTGTTGCTGTTCCAAATACCTGTTTTTTGACTATAAATAAATTATCATTAGGCTTGACGCAATACATAATAACATTGCCTTCCGAGTCGAAAACTGTGTTAAGGTTGTATAGCTTTAAATGATCATTTCTGTAAAAGTTAATAAGAAAAAAATACGTTTGTTTCAGACCCTGAAGTAAAGCAGTCCACAACATCTCCAAGGAAGTTCACCTCTGACAAGCCAGTTGTTTTTGGAGACATTTTATGTAAGTTTTGCTTATTGCAGACAAGTAGCCTTTAAGAAATATTATAGTTGCGCTTCTTAACACAATAATGTATATAAACAAAACAAAGTGCCATTGGTTTTCTGTTAAATATATATGTAAAGAATCAACTTACAAACGTCAGTTGTCTTCATTTTGTATGCTCAAACACCGATATAAGTCTAAAGCTGATATGTAAGAAAAGCAGCATAGGCAGTAATGTACATGTACTCTACCAACGTTACAAATTCATAAATATATTTCTGCCGTTTGGCAGAAAAGTTTGGTTGTGTTACAAAAGGAAAGGGTACAGCATGAACTGACACTTATTATAAACATTTTATTCCAAACAAGCAAACACGGTAAAGTGTGTTTACCTATGACAGACAATTCTGGAAAAAAAACATAATACCAAAGTATAATTGATCATGTCCATATATATACTTACACATATATTATACTGTTATACCTACGTTTTTGTACATGTATCTAGTTTATATAACTAGATACATGTACAAAAACGTAGGTATAACAGTCAAGTAGGGAATGTTGCTTTCACTGTCAGCCAAAAACACGCATTCGAAACAAACAATTACAAGGATTAATATAAACAAAGTATCCCAAACGAAAAACATAAAATGATAAGCATTACTACTACCGCCTTCGAACATGTCGAACGGTGGAAAAAATGCCGCACTGTGTTTGTAGTGGGCACCAGTAACGCTGTAAATGTAATTGATGTTTTTGAACAGATGATGCAGTACGACTGAGTTTGCTTTTGGTCATATTTAACTGTTTTAATACAACATTATACACATCAGACCGTCGATCACGCTTGGATTCTTTGGGCTTTATAGTGTAATAGTCGGAGCGATAACATACAATTATATCTTTCTTTAGTGCGTCTGTGCCAAAAGGACCGCTATTCGTCCGTCGTTCGCATCGTCGTCGTCTGGGCTTAACCTCTGTTTTAAACATTTTTCTCAGTAACCACTTGGTCGCTTCTGACTATTTTTCAAGTTCTTGCTTAGCAACATCCAAGATGGCCTCAGTTACTAGTCGAAGCTTTAAAGAAAATATTATTACGAACGATTGAACACATTTCGACAGTTTTTATGTTTTAAGGATTTTCAACTCGCATACTACTAAGTCTATTCAAATTAAATCCGCATACTAATAACGGGTTCGCCTATTATATCCATATATATATATATAGTTTGCATATACGTTTTACCTAATTTACGTATACTATTAGAGAATGCTACATTTCTTAAGTTGTTTTTGTATCCAGTTTTATTTTCTCAATAATGCTTTAATTGCAGTTTGGCAACATTATTAAGTCGTCATTATATGTATTCAGTATTGTTATCATTGTATTCCATTGATTGTTATCGATTGTATGAAACTGAATTCATTATTTCAATGTTATTCTTTTACACACATATTACTTATCCTTATTAATCATGGTTGGTTTTATGTGCATGTTTTGTTATTTAAATGCTAGATTCCCTGTTCGACTGTAATATATTTCACCAGATATTTATCTCTCGGTATCTGGATGATATACTGGACATTCTCTTTTCTACCATGGTTAAAGATATGTATCAACAAGAAGTTCAACTTAACAAAGTTAATATATGTCTCATTGCATTTTTTCTCAATTTACATCTCTCCGTTTTTGAGATTGGTCATTATTCCCCGAGCAAATGTTTTATGTTTCTCAACGTGTTCGTTTGCTAGAGTTTGTAGCCGCGTTGAGGACTTATTTGTTCATACGATGGTGCTTTAGAAAGTTCTGTCACTAGGCATATATCCTTTGAACTGGATATTACACTGAGATAAAGTAGTGTATTTATAATACTACTGGGTTCGCTCTCTTAAATTCCACAGCAAAAATGAAAAATTTCCGGTTATTTATACCCCAGAATTACCTCCCCCTACCACACCATTTGGATACTGGCATATCTGAAAATGTCCTTGTTACAAAACATTGTAAAACATATTTGATTAAATCCAAATTAATTCCAATTGCTGCAAACCAGATATGAGTGAATGCATATCCCTTAATTTTAGCAGAAATAATGCTGATTTTCTTCATTTTGTTTACTGAAATGTCATAATATCTTTTAAATGTCGTAATTATTCTCATAGTATTAATATGTGTTCATATTGTTATATAAATCCTAGTCCTTCAGTGTTTAAATTTCATATTCAACACATTATTGTAGGATTTTGTACAATGTTTAGTGAAAATATTGATCATCCAAAAACGATATTTTAGAAGACTGCCCTTCCATTTAATGTCCATTTATCATTAAATTAATTTTACACGTTAGCTTAAAATGTTAAAGTCTAAGACAATGCCTTTTCATCTACCATGCTTAAATTCTAAATCGTGTAATGCACATATATAACTGGTAATGTATGAGAAATTTCAAAGGTGTTCGACAAGTACTTAAAGAGAAACAGGCATTTAAAAAAGTAACAATTAACATACCTGAAAAAACGCAGGACGAAAATGATGCCTCAGTATGTATAAGTGATGTTTATTAAATGTTCCATAACTTTCGTCACACCAAAGATACAGCATTCATTTTACCATCAATGGAATGGTATTGAAACTCTTTGTCATTTGGTAACTTGTTAAAACGCGTTAGTGACATAACTGATTGAATGACCCTCGTAACCAGAGTATAATGAAATAACAGTGCAATGCTGCCAATGCCATAAACTAAGAAAATTTGCAATATAGTATTATCGTAACCCTGATCTACTGTTAAAATACAGCAATTTAAAACTCGACTATCACACCCTGAATTTTATGGTAACATGATGATTTACACACTTTGTAAGATCTATGGTCATGATTACGTTTTCTCTGTTTTGTGCGTATTGCTTCCAAGGGATTTCCTTTACAATATGTATAGACATTCACAAATAAGTGTTATTTGAAGTATCATATGGCTTAATTCGGTGCTAGGGAACGTGAGGGATGTTGCACCTTATATTGCCTCTCATGAAACAATAAAACAGGTATACTACTTTCCTCCCTCCCTTTTAAGTGTATTTGCTTCCAGTGCATCCTCTTTCCAGTATATATTGACAGTCTTACTTTCTCACTAGGGTGTGTTTGTACACTCTTTATTGGCATTCACACTGGCGGTTATTAGCGTTATTAGTGTGGCGGCTGTAAAAAGTCGCCCCGACTACAAATCACTAGTGTTATGCCTAACTGGTCCTTTGGGATCCTCAAGCCCAACATTTGTGAATTTAAAGTTGATTATAAAGAATATAGCCTGCCGATGATTTCTTTATTTACACTGTACCGTTTTTCTTTTGAATGACAATATGTTAAGAGTAAGGTTCGGTGCACTTTAGAACCTTGTTTAAACCCGAGCCACTGATCGTTCCGAGGATGTTCCCCTATTGTCAACCCTTTTATATGTGATGTCAGGTACTTTGTATTTTCCTTGTAATTGTCGTTTGTTTTATATGCGAGCTTTTGGTTTACTTTGTTTTGTGAATGCTACTTTTCCTGTTCTGCTTCTGTAATTATCCCCGCGTTTTTCGAAGAAAAATTGGGGCTCATGTCATCGTCTCCGTCCGTGCATCCGTGCTTCCGTACGTGATGGAATGCATCTCCTCCTGCATATAGATAAAGTTCTGGACTTTATACTTTTTGATTTTGAATGAGACGCCTAGGCCTTTTCTTGAGTGGCGTCAACAAATACATTTTGAGATCACCACCCTATAACCATATAGACACTTACTGTGCATGAACAGACCGATACAACCATCCAACCAGCATTGCCGCCGGAGTTCATGCCCAACCCTGGAGACATAGCCCCTTGGCCATAACTTGGAAATCATTGAGATTCCCACCCTATAACCAGATATACACTTACTGGACTTGAACATACAGATACAACCATCCAACCAACATTGACCCCGGATCCGTCCCCACCCCTTGAAAACTAACCCAAGGGTTATAACTTGAAAACCGTTGAGACCTCCACACTATAACCATATATTCACTTACTGTGCATGACCATCCAGATACATCCATCCAATCGACATTAACACCGGGGTCTATTCCCACCACTGAGGACAATTCCACTGGGCTATAAATTGGAAACTGTTTAGATCCCCACCTTATAACCATATATACACTCACTGGGAATGAACAAACGGATACAACCATCCAACCTGCATTCGCTCCGAGTTTCATCCCCACTCCTGGGAACATAGGCCCTGTGCCATAACTTGTAAATCGTGGAGATCCTCCGACGATATTATTAATGGGACGCCTAGGTCATGCTCTGGGGGTTGCACGTGAGGAGATTGACGGGGTAAGCAATAAGTTCTCTCTGAATAGTCTAGAAGTTCCCTACGAAATTGATTCAAATCGTGACACATTTTTCGCCATCTCACAAGGCACATGTGTCACACAGAGAAAATCATATCTTCAATACGGTCTGTTTATTTCCGTGCACGTAGAATTAGCCTATGGTTCTCTACAAAGTTTATTCAAATCGTGTCTCTGACGTCTAATGTGACCCTGACACAATTTTATTTTTCATAGTTACTTTAGAAACTATTTAAAGCATCTTCTGATCTGTACTGATAATGCATATAGCTCCCATACATTGCATGTAGCATAAGATTATATTCCTCTTCCATCTTTCGTCAATTGATGACCGTTGGGTGTATATTTGGTCCTGTACCAGGGGTCCCATGTATTACATAGACTTATATGACATATGACATATATGGAAACATTTTTAAATATTTGCTGAAGTCACAATAGTTAAGGTGGTCTCATATATTGCATGTAGGATCCTCAACCAAATGTAGTTAACTATTGACCATTGGGTTATAATGAGCACTGTCCCGTGGGGTGGGAGCATTGTTTTACAAACTGATATATTTCGGAAATCTTTAAAACATCTTCTCTGAACTTATCCCTTTTATCTCACCCATTTCTGCTACTGTTGCAAGTGTCTACAAAGGAAAAGGTCATCAGTTGAGCGAATTAGTACAGTTGTGCCCTCTTGTTAATACATACATCAGATTGAACATCGACTGACACTTAATTGATAATAAACATCTATTTAAACAGGTCCTGATTTTCAACTGGATCCAAACTCCTCCCACCACGAGCGTGAGGTTACAAGTGACGGCAGGAAGTTACGTAACAAGAAAACCGATGTCTTCGGTGGTAGCAGCGGTTTTGATATCGAAAACAGCCTCGTCCAATATAAAGGTGCTATTGGAACGATCCCATTTCAAGAAGCGGGACGATTTTACTATGAAGTGGACGTTGTTTACAACATACAACAACCATTGGAGGAAACGTGGCTGGTTTTCGAGATAGGTCTTTGTCGACTTGATGACGTAGATATGCATCACACAGTTGAGCGTCATGAGCACGCTCGGTCTTTCTACGTTGCAAGATACCCAGAAAACGATAAGCTTACACAAGAGTTTTGGCATAACCGCGACCTCTTGAATTTCTTACCACTGTCCGATAATACTGCCGGAATTGAAGTACGAATCACATACGGGCTCCTGGTTGACACCAAACGCAAAAAGTGGGTGGTCGCAGACTGTAATAATAACAAGATTTTGCACACGTTTGATTCGCTTGATTTCACCGAGGCCCTTCATCCGGTATTTGGTTGCTATAATCCAGACCTGTGTACCGTTGAAATAACTTTGAAAACCGGAAATGAAATAACGATGATCCCCCAATGTATCAAAACCGGCAACAGTTCGCCTTAGTTGCGAAATGTTACTTTGAATGCATCTCATCGACTTAACATACCGAGACTTAAACGTGTTGTTCAATGCAACATTTACGAAAACTTCTAAATGAAGTTCGATAGATGTTCACTGATTTACAATATGTACACATTTGTGATATATGGTCGACTCTGAAATCGTTAACAAGGTCATAGCTGATACGTACCTGTACACACAAACTTCACGTTTCGGTCCCACGTTGTACAGTAGAGGTTTTTTACCTCCAGTGTTTATCGATCGAAATGTTTAATGGCTGAGATGCCCTAGACCAAACTGTTTGTCTTCAACTATGAATTAAACAATTCACAAGATTTTACATGTTGGATTTAGCTGGTGAGTAAATAGTAATGTATTACTGTTAAGGCTACAACTTGTTTAGGCATTCTATTAGTAAATACAGGAGTTGTAACCCGACGTTGCTTACTACATTATTTGCAGTTCCAGATTACATTGTCTACTTAATATTACAGTGTCATTGTCTACTGATATGTATGGAAAAAAGAAGAGACTCTGGAGCATTATCAAAGCTTAGATTTTCTCATTTCTGTATGAATGAACATTATCTCTTAGAATATTAACTATTCACCTCTTGTAAAAATAGATATAAAAATGTTCACCACAACTAATATGTCGCTCTACATCATTATGCTATCTATATACTGAATGCCATTGCAGTTGTCAAACTCTGTTTTCAAATATATAAAGTTCCAAATGTTTATTATACTATTTCCAATGAAATACATGTTCATAGGATTTTGTTTAGATGTGTATTAACCAACATGACGCCAGTCTTCAATCATTTATCCATTTCAACCATTCAAACCAATAACATACCTCCGACAAACAGTTATATGTGCAACTGTTTTATAAAGCACGTGAAACTGTATCTTCGACATCAACAACTGGTCGGAGATATCTAAGTAGTGGCATTATGTTGATTGGCGACAGTTTATAAACGTGCATTTGTTATGTGTATATATGCTTCATATTGCCATATACAATTGTTAATATAATGTGTGTTTTATGTATTATACTAGCTGGTAATTGAATAACTGAATAGCAGAGTGTGTTTATTTTAACACATGTTGAACATGATAATGATTTTATGTCGATGTAATTGGTAACAAATCGACCACAAACTGATTGTAAAATCGTCTCATTGTATTATTGCATATGCATTTATCTTTTATAAGTTTTCATGTTACTATCGGCAAATTATTACTATATTCCACTGAACTGATTGCGTTAGTCCCTAAGCCAGTATAGCACTTCCGCAAAACTCGATTACTTAGCACGTTTTAATCAACATATTCTACCAATCGCTAATTGTTTGTTACTAGTAAGCATGCATTCGTAATGGGTAGCAGTCTCAACTGCTAGCTGTATATTATATATGCAGATTAAACACTATAACGTTTCTGAAGAAGTAAATAGCAATAACGAAAGTCCAATGAAACACAGTGTTTTATTACTATAACAACTATAACATATGTTTTCTATCTTATTATCAACAACCAAAACTCAATATTTAAATCGAACATGTGAGCTGTATAGGCTGTTTAATTAATTATGATTATACAATGCAAAGCCTATTTGTCAATACATGTTGTGAACTGGGTTATAATAGTAAATCTGTATTATTACTTTATTTTTGGAAATTATCACAAATACATGTACCTTTTATTCGAATGTTAAAATTATCTAAATCAAATTTTCATTTAACGTCATGTGTTTAGTAATTAGAGCTTTTAAACTGAGCCTATATCAAGCCGTTCTGCGAAAATGATGTATTAACATGTTGAAAGGTTAACAAACTATAATTATAATCATAGCAGGTCATGTATAAAATTATTTTAACATTACTTACACTTTATTTATTAATAATCTTACAATAATACGACCGTATTTATTATATTTTCTCTGTATCAGATTTGCAGTGTAATGTATATTATGTTAATAAGTAACCTGTTTTAGTGTATAACTTGTAACACATAGTAATAAAAAGATGAACATATAGTTTAATATATTGTTTATTTTGACATACCATAACTTGTTAAAATATTCTGATACATGCCCAAAAGAAAAGATATGCCAATGTAAAACAGTGCAAGCGCTCTGTAACACCGCCTGGTCAAGTTTAGAAATATAACTACAGATAAACCGAACTCCTAACGCCCCCATATTATATGTTAAATTCATCACATAACTTGCAGCGTAGGAGTATAATAAAGCCATGATGTATTTATCATATTACATAAGTGATATGAATATGCTAATAAGGGTCAAATCATCGTTCGGTCGTATCCGTTCAGATACCATTACTTTGGAAGAAGAATAAGGAGGTGTGCATCGAAATTGCCTCGTCGATTTCCGTAAACGTTTAAAATAGCGGATTACGGAAATCGACGACGTAGTTCCGTTGTTCTGTGGCGTGCGGAGAAGACCGAGTGAAATTACGACGTCACCATACAAACCGACAACGTTACAATAAGAAATTTCCTTATGAATTTGTTTTTTTTTGAGTTAAGTTATAAATATAATCTGACATTCGTACCTATTTAATATTGAATGTATTAAACTCGTTGGATAAAATTGATATAAGATGCTCGGCACGGCTTCGCCTTATATAATTGTATCCTACTCGTTTAAGAAAAGCAATAGTAAATAGCACTCATCGGTCATGGAACATTCTCTAGATCTATATTTTTATTATTGTTCATTTTCTTGTTATGAAATTTCGTATCGTTACATTTGAACCGCATTCCAACATTTCTATCCAAATATGTTTTTGATTTTGTTTTTGGATGAGCTATTTACAAGCTTGTTGCGCTTGCATTTCATGCTTGTCATTAAATGCAGTACAACTTGCTTGTATGTGAAGGACGCGACTGACGGACAAAGAGCAACCACTCTCTATAATGACGTATAAAGAGTGTGCACACTCTACAATGACGAACAATGACGAACAAGGAGTAACCACTCTCTATAATGACGTATAAAGATTGTGCACACTCTACAATGACGAACAATGACGAACAAAGAGTAACCACTCTCTACAATGACGAACAAAGAGTAACCACTCTCTACAATGACGAACAAAGAGTAAGCACTACTTGCGACTCCGGTGCACCCGTTGTGTATTGCTTTAATGAAAAGCAAATGATTGTTCATAAATGAACTATTATGGTTAAAAAAACCAGCTCATTTATTCAACTTTGCCCCAAATACATAAACAGTTATGAATACTATTCACTAAGTGGCATTTTAACTGGCTACATAGTTTGTTTCATACAGAGTTTGTTACATAAATGGTTTGATGAGGCCCGAGGAGACAACCGAATGCCTAACAATACTGGCGAATCAGCGACCTCTGTCATCATAGTGTCTAATAATACTCTAACTTACCATGGACAGCGTGGTCAACCTGTATAACCCATTTATCCAATATGACACAGTGCCATACAGTTTTACAGATAGCTGTAATAGGTCTCTCCTTTATAAATGAAGGTGGAGGAGACTCCAACGTTACCAAGGAGTGAACCTCACACAACACACAAGTTATTAACATTTCTTACATATGTCCTTATGGATGTTCTCCTTCATAAACATTCACTAGAACTTCAACTTATAGGTGTTCTCACAAAACACTAGAACGTCAACTTATAGACGTTCTCCGCGATTTTTTAAATACAAATTTAGCAACAATCCAAATCACTAACACATACTTTAGCATGATTATTGTGGAGCTGGAAAGATGTTCTGATTGTTAAAAATAAAAGTTTCTAAACCGACCGTCCAATTATTCAGCAAAATCTGATTCCCTGTTTTTGACATGTGAGTCCCACCAGACCTGTACATTTCTATGTCGATTACTGAAATGTTACCATCGTGTTCAATGACTTTGCCACCCATGCCCAAAACAATTATTTTTAAATGGCATTATTTACACGCTTATTCTTGTCGTCAATATGAGGCCCTGCAATTTAACGGTGCACAATGTCAGTATCGACGAGGAAGCCAAGAAGACCATATTATAACTGTACTAATAAACACTGCTGTATACCTTAAGATTTAGCATATAATATTTTCTATAGAGTAATCCCTGGCGAGACTAAGGACGCTGGCTAACCAAAAAGAAAATCGTCCAGATAGTGCAGGATAGCATAATTTTCACTTTTATTTTGCAACACCCAATGTAAAAATGTTGCTAACTTCTCCCATATAGCACAACTTATAGACGAACTCATTGGAAGCATTTTGTCAAGGAAATATTGTCCCTGAAATTTGAAACCAAGCAAATCAAAATCATTTGGTGCTATGCGCACCAAACGAAAGGCAGACTTACTATCAGCTTTACTTACTAACGCTCCTTGTCTCAATATATATCAATTGTGCTGCTTGATCAATATTAGTATATGAAACAGAGTAGAAGTGTTCATCAGTGTAATCAGTGTAATAATTAATAGAACAAACGTCAGTGTAGGAAATATGATGAATCGTTCGATAATCATCGTCTTTTTTTCTTTTTTTTGAGCACTAAACCAATTGGCGACACCGGCAATGTTGGAAAGGACCAGCTACCCTACCAGCTGCCAATTCGTTTTCAATTATTTGTTTGAAATGTGTGGAAGGGAGTATACATGTACCGTTGCTAAATTTGGAGATTGGCTGGGTGTTCTTGGGCCTATATAATGAAGTGGAAAACCATATGAGCTCTGTAGCTGAATTTCTGTCTTGATAATGTTGTAGTTAAGAAGGTGGTGCAGCCAAGTTTATAAAGTTGCAGGTTGTCCTGATTAACTTGCCTATTTTTTTCATAAATGTTTTGAATCTTGGGGCCTGACAGTTGATATTCCTGTATTTCCCACTGCAGTTCTTGCATGAATGGTTAAACCTAAAATTAGGGGAAAACGGACAGTCAACACCATTGTTGTAATAACGGCAGAAAGATGTGGATTTTAACAGTTTGTTTTCCTCGTAAACTGGCGGTGCTTGTCTGTCGACAGCCTTGGGAAATGGGAAATTAGGCTGAAACCCGACAGCAGCCCCGTTTTGAAAATTACTGTTAGCATACATTAGCCAAACTCTTAGAAGATGTCACTACACACAGGGGGAGGGTGGGGGGTGGGGTGTCCTAGCTTTCTTGAGCCTATACCTGTGAGGGGGTCCTAGCTTTTATGAGCCTATACTGCTCATCATATTTTGACAAACCCTGCGAACGTGATGCCGCTAGCCTTATTTGAGAAGTTCCTCGGACCTGGTTTTATATTTTTAAACAGAACACTCGTGTACATTATGAACGCAGATGTCCACTTATCGATGCCGGGTTTCGCGTTAACAGGGGGTCTGTCGACATACATCTCCCATTTCCCATCTCTGATTATTATTTCTCCAGCTTCTCCTGAATCCACTGACTGCCGGTGTAAGGAAAGAAATCGACCCCCATAAAATAATGACCTCCTGGTAAATTTGCTATGTAGTAAAATTACCCCCTTATGTAAAGTGTAGATTCCATATTTAACATTTGGCGCCTGAAGGAGGTAAATTTATTACAGCAGAATAGTAGTAGAATGACCCCTAGATAATAACGAGTATTGTATTTTGTTTCTATTTTTGTATGTGCAGATAAGAAAAAATAAGATATAGGGTCCTATAGAAACCACAGCGTCCGAGCGCAAAGGCATCGCAGGTCCGCACTGTACTGCAAACAAGGACTTGAAAATACAATGAAAGAGACAAAAAACAACAGAAAGGGTGGTGAAGACAGGGTTACCGACTTGGAACGGTCAGTAGGCAATAAGGCCCACTGGTTAGCTTGAATCGATTTTACATGCGCACAATCCTCGATCCTGTCTTCAGCGCCCAAATAGACAAGACAGTGTAAACAAAACTACATCCCATCAAAAGGAATTCTCTAACAATAAAGTCCACATCCTGAGAAACTAACTAAAGAAACACATACAAAATAATAAAACATCTCGGGATGTATCCAGAATCGTACTGAACAACCATAGTAGTTGCAGCTAAAGAGAAAACCAATCTAGGGTACGACCAGAAAACCCGAGGGACGAAATCATCTCTCTTATCATAGATTTTAGTATGAATACAATAATTTGAAATCGAGAGATTGTGCATATTTTGTCAAAGAAACTAATTGAAACAGTCAATGGTGCTTTTGTTGTACATAGCTTTTGTGAATATGAGTAACAAGATGAGTACCATTTCGAAGTGTTTTTAGCTCTAATGGCCGAAGCCCAGCAGAGCTTATGGGACGACGAGTTGTCCGTCGTCCGTTAACTTTTGCCTTGTGAACACTCTAGCACCTTCATTATTAACTGGAGTTTTACCCATAATTTGTCAGATTCTTTATATCAAGGAAAGCTCGGTCAAATTTCCGAAAACCAGCCAAATCAGACAAGTTTCACCAGAGTTATGACCCTTGATTTTTTCTGAAAAATGCCATATTTTGCCTTGTGAACACTCTAGTAACTTCATTTATTATTATTTGATATTTACCAAACGTGCACAGTTTGTTTATGTTAACAAACGTTCATATAAGTTTGAAAACCAACCAGATTGAATTAGTTTTACCAGAGTTACGGCCCTGAAAACAGTTTTAATGAAACAATCCAGTTTCTTCCTTGTGACCACTCTAGCACTTTCATTTATTATTTGATCTTTAACGATCTTGTACAGATTGTTAATACTAATGAAAGCTCGGAAAAAGTTCGAAGACCATCCAGATCGAATTAATAACACCGGAGTTATAGCTCATGATTTGCTGAAACATGCCATATTCTGCCTTGTGAACGCTCTAGCACTTTTATTTATAATTTTATCTTTACCAAACTTTCACAGATTGTTAATATTAATAAAACTTCTTAAAAGCTTGGACAACAGCCAGATCGAATGGAGTTCACTGGAGTTATTGCCCTTGTTTTACTGGAAAATGCCATTTTCTTCCATTTGACCAGGCTAGCACCTTCATTTATTATTTGATCTTTACCAAACTTGCATAGATTGGTAATATCAATAAAATCTCGGATAAGTTCAAAAACCAGTCAAATCAAATAAGTAACACCTTCATTTATTATTTGATCTTTACCAAACTTGCAAATATTGTTTATATCAACAACAGCTTAGACAAGTTCAAAAACCAGCTAAATTGGATTAGTAATACCAGAATTATGGCCCTTGATTTAGTTAAAAATGATGTATTTTGCCTTGTTATGATGATATGACATTCATTTGGACGGATTTCAACGAATGTTTGCAGGGATGATCAGTATCAAGCCTAGTCGTGCATATCGTCACCGCGCACCGTTGAATGATTTTGGCAGAGTTATGGCCCTTAAAAGGTTTTAATACACAAACTTTGTCCGGACTAGTTCTCCTGAACCCCTGGCTGAATTTCAACGAAACTGTGAAGGGATAATCAGTACCAAGCCTAGTTGTGCATATCATCACCGTATTTCGGCTGTAAGAGTTTTGACGGAGTTATGGCCCCTTATAGGTATTAATACACAAACTGTGTCTGGACTAGTTCTACTGAACCCCTTGTCGGATTTTAACGAAAGTTGGAAAGGTTGATCAGTATCAAGCCTAGTTGTGCATACCTTCGCCTTGTTCCAGTTATATGATGGAGTTATTGCCCTTTAAATGTTATAGTGAACAAACTAACTTTGTCGAGATTAGTTTCTTCTGAACTCATGGCTGGATTTCAGCGAAACCTTTTAGGAATGATAAGTACCAGACCTAGTTGTGCGTGCCATCGCCACGTTACGGTTGAATGATTTTTGGTGGAGTTATGGCACCTTAAAGGTTTTAGTACAAAAACTTTGTTCGGACTAGTTCTCCCGAACACCTGGCCGAATTTCAATGAAACATTGCATCGTCATGTTTAATACGGTTACTCTGAATTTGTTGGAAATTGAAATCAGCTTTTACGATTATTGTGAAGCCTGAGTCTATTGGCAAATATCTATTAGCCTCACTTATCAAGCGATTATCGTATTAAATTAATAAGATAAGCGCTGAATATGTGCCGCTTAAAAGGTATAAATATCGGCCAAACGTGCATGTACATAGGTGCATGTATATGTACATGTATACATACTGTTATCTACGGAAGCACGGAAGGGCGTGTGTGAACAAATATGTCAAGCGTTCGAGGTAGTATTAGTGTGCACGAGATAATTTGCCACCTGTGGTAGTGATACCGCCCCTCAGTGAGTATCCATATCTAGAATATATAAAACCTCCCAACTGAGTACTGATACCCCTATCCATTGAGTATTGAATTGATAATCCTTTCCCATTGAGTACTGATACCCCTCCGCATTTAGTATTAATACCCACTTCCACATTGGGTATCTATAATACCTCTTTCATTGAGTATTGATACAGGTTCCCCTCTACATTAATTATTGAATGGGTATCAATTATCGACGGAGCCATTTTATAGGTACTCAGTGTGGAGTGATATCAATACTTAATTGGAAGGGTATCAATACTCAGTGTGGTGGGAGTATCAATACTCAGTGGGAAGGGATATCAAAACTCAATAGCGATGGGTATCAGTACGTAATAGGAACGGGTATCAATACTCAATGGGCAGGGGTTATAAGGGGTTATAAGAATTCAATGGGGAGAGAATATCGATACTCATCGATACTGAATGTGGAGTTAGTATCATTACTCAATCAATATCGAGGGCGTATCGATATTCCATGTGGAGGATGTATCAAAACTCAGTCAGGAGAGGTATCAATACTCAACGTGAAGGGAGTATCAATACTAAATAGCGTGGGGGTACTAGTACCAATTCTCAATGGGGAGGAGGTATTAATATTCAATGGGGAGGGGTAGCAATACAACAGATGGCGTTCAGGTCACCGATTGGCTAATTACCTCGTGGGGACGATTCATTATTTGGTGCGCACGATTTATGTTTTCGTGCGTATGATTTATTAGTTCGTGCACACGAATTATTACCATGTGCGTACGAATTACCTCAGAAGAAATAAGGGAAATTGTCCTATCCATTTTAATTTGACGTGTGCATCTTTGAATATAGATAAGGTGTTCTTATAACAAGGCATGTGAGAATACTAGGCAAACATTGTATTCTGTTTGTTCCAAAAGAAATTTCCATTTTTTTTTATTCATTTATTAGTTTCCAGGTGGTCCTTTTTGGCACAATTACCAATTACGCTAACTATTGGTAGATTATCAAGTGATAAATGTCCAGTTACTTGACGAAATTATTATTATTATATACATCTAAGAAGTACCTTTATGATGACCTTTATGACCTTGATGATACAGATTCGGGAATTTAGTTCTTCACGTCGTCTTGATGAAATGAGTATATGTGCCTTTTGTTTTTAAAATCCGTCCAATCATGTGAGAGTTATACAGCGGACACAAACATTGTAACGAACGAACGGACGCACGGACGAACAAAAACGTACGGACAACGCCCAAACTATATCCCTCAGACTTCGTCGTGGAATAAAAAATGTCTATGACTAATTGAGGTGTAATGAAACCTCCGGGTTAGACATGTCGGTAGCGGAGTCATTCATTTTACCAATATTTAATACGAACTCCTGGTTTAGCATGAATGGTCAAGATAATGTAAAACGAATGACTCCGGTACCGACGTGTCTAACCCTGGGATATAGCAAACCGCTAAAAGTTTCTTCCTTGAACCATTCACATATCAACTGAAACATACCTAAAGTTTTTTTTAAGTAAAACATTATTAAATTTTCTAGGAGTCAATATTTTACAAGGGTCATATTTCTACGTGGGTTGTAATATTACTAGCTTTCTCGTAAGATTCATTCCACGACAGAACAAATTATGACCGGGTGTCATTTTCTTTTAGTTTTTGAGGAACATGTCTGTCCAGTGAATCGAACACACTACTTTAGGGTTCAAGTGCTTTAGCCCTCCACTGAAATTCTGATGCCGGAACATTACTGAATGCCCTTGAATTGAAATTAAAAGTGTTCAAATTGTCATCACCTGGGTCCGAGTCCAAACTCCATGATGCCGAAACATCGCCTGAGATCGTGACCGGGGCTGATTTGGGCTTTGTCCAAACCTGTGCATGACGACTGTAATTTATTAAATTTACAACGAGCGCTGTTAGCTTTAAATTCCGGAAGAGACAGAGGGCGCCTGAAGTACTTCCGTTGTGAACTTTCGGTTTCTAAGTCAAGAGTCAGCAGTGGGAGAGAAACGTTATATTTATTTTTTACAATATCCCGATGCACAAGGCAATACCGGACCGACAGCAAATGGATAGATTTAAATGTGATTATCAAATATGGGAATTCAGATAATCTGTCTGAATTAAAATGACCTATGTTTTTGTAAATCGATTGAAATTCGAAATTATGTATACCACGTTCCTTTTAGTATAAACCGCAATACGCTTTCGTGAGAGCTGTCTATTCAACGCAGTCTGCTCCGGGAAAAAATAGTTGACGGGTTACATGAACTTTTCGCAACATCTCGATTAATGTAAAATAGTCGTATCGCGAACGTATATTTTACTTACATGGCGGTACCATAGATCACAGTATACTCCCACAGTCACAAAATTAAAGCTATTTACATTAAAGCGCTGATTGTCATATGCATTGTAATAACAAACATACAACGCAAATCACACATTAACATATTATAGTTCACTATTTATATAACAACTGTGCAGGTGTTCTTCTGTCCCGTTGACTTCCGGTTAACAAAGCGTCAATATTTTGAACGTAGTAGTTCGTCAAAATGCATACGAGGCATTATAACGAAGAATGACGGGTGTAACCGACTAACATGTACATCAACTCAAGAACATCAGAAACTGCTAATACATCATGTATTTGAAATCAATGTTAGTGTCTGCATTTGTATGAGCCAAAAAGGGTGCAAACGAGACATTTTGAAGTCGTCCATCTGCTGTCCGTCTTCCAATTTCTTGTTGAAATACGAATAAGATATGTATTTATCAATCTTACGATTTCGTGATCGTCATCATAACAAGGTACCATCGTGTCACCGCTAGGTAACATTGTATTAGGTGAGTATGTGCATTGCTGCGCTTCTTTGTCAGAAAAAAGATATGACTCTTTAGTATTACAACGCACTTCATGTTTCAAATTGGTGACTGATCCCTCTACATCAGTCACTATGCTTCACGTTTCTCTGATGCGATAAACGGACAACCCCGTGGGAGTCCATGATTGCATCTTCTGAAACCCTGAAAGGGGAGGTTGGTGCAAGAACTGTCGTCCCTCGGGTTTTCTGGTCGTACCCAAGATTAGTTTTTCTCTTTGGCTGCAACTGCTGTGTTGTTTAACACAATTCTGGATACATTCTGAGATGTTTCTAATTTTGTTTTATATGGTTTCACTATAACATATACGTGTATCGTTTCTAAATTTCTCTGGATGTGAACTTTATTGTTAGAGATTTGTATTTTGCCTTACTATGTCTTGTGAATTTGAGAGCTGAAGACAGCGTAACCAGTGGCCCATATTGTCTATTGACCGTTCCAAGTCGGTAACCCTGTCTTCACCACTCGTTGTGTAGTGTATTGTCCTTTTCATTGTATAGTTAATATGCCCTTTGTGGTACAGTGCGGAACTACGGTGACATTGTTTTTGGGTACTGTGGTTTCTACAGGACTATTTTTCTCATTTTTATAGAATAACAAACGCCTACGTTATTTTAACTGATAAACTGTATGTTCGATTTGAAATCACGTGTCCATTTTATGTCATAATGTTAATATGCCGGTTGGTTTAGAATCCATTTTATCTTTGACCATAATGTATATACTTTTTAAATCCGGCGTGTAGCGCAAATAAACATTAAATATGAAATTAAAATGTTAAAAGACCTCAAAACACACGGCATTGTCAAGCAATATAGTATTACAAACTGGAATAAACTTGTATTCACGAGTCATGCAGCTACGTTGTAAGAGGGCTGGCGTGGCGCAGTCGGTAGCGCGGCGGATTTGTAACCGGAGGCCCGGGTTCAATACTCCGTGGGGCTGGCGTGGCGCAGTCGGTAGCGCGGCGGATTTGTAACCGGAGGCACCGGGTTCAATCCTCCGTGGTGCTACTGAGTTCCGTCGGTGTGTACTTGGGCAAGACACTTTACCTTAGCCCCGTCCGTCGGATGGGGACGTAAACCGGGCGGTCCCTTGTATCGGTCTATCCTCCGAGCACGTTAAAGAACCATAGGAATCTATTCGATAATAAGAGTAGGGCAGGTTCCCGGATTCCTATGTATCCGTACCCTCTCTCTGGGGCGGCTCTAAATAACCTATACTGTGTGAATGAGCCGGTAAACATCATTCAATTCAATTCAATTATACATTGTAAGATAATAAACATTAACATATTGATTGTCATTATTTTTGAGAAATGAATACGCTCTTCATAAAGACGGTATTCATTTACAGCCTGAAGATATTTTCATTAGTATCAGAGGTTTCCATAACGATGGCTTTTGTTGTGTTATGTGATATTGATTTATACATCTGTTGAGACATGTGGTGCCGTCAGATAGTATTCGTTTGAATATTGCAATTCCGCAATTACCAGGTTAATGTATCAATAAATACTGAAAGAGGAATCCCTTAGAAGCAACAAACACAAACAAGACATACAAGTTGCAGACTCGGATTTATTGAGTCTGTTCATGCGAGGCGAGGTAATGTTCAATGCAAAGTCATCTCACACCTAGCACCAGATTCGGCGATATTCTAATTTAAAGCCACACAGATTGATGATCTCAAAGGACCAGTAAGTAATAACACTACTAGGGGCGTATCTTGGCTGTATACACTTCTCAAAACTGCTAACTACACCGCTACGTTTTGGGTTATATATATCGATGGGTTGAATGTTTTTCAATAAAATAAAAAGGAAATACCAATTCAATCATTTTTACATCATTTCATTTTATTTTTTTCATGGGCAATGCTAGAACTAAACCACAATAAGCAATTACAAACGACCCATGTAAACACTAAAGTCACACTTTTCATTTCTTGTTCATAAAAGTGTGACTTTAGTGTTTACATGGGTCGTTTGTAATTGCTTATTGTGGTTTAGTTCTAGCATTGCCCATGAAAAAAATAAAATGAAATGATGTAAAAATGATTGAATTGGTATTTCCTTTTTATTTTATTGAAAAACATTCAACCCATCGATATATATAACCCAAAACGTGAGCGGTGTAGTTAGCAGTTTTGAGAAGTGTATGATGAGTAGGCCGATTTCTAGTGGGGTCCGGGGGCATGCTCCCCCTGATTTTCTTTTCAGCTAGACTGTCGGAGGTGCGTTTTGGCGTATATTTCGTACCGGTGAATATGTCTATAAGAGCATCAATTTCCTTACTTTTTACCGTGAATTATATATCTTATAACTAAAAAGAAGCTGTCCCCCTTACCCTACTAGGCCTTCGATTTTTATTGCAGTATTGACATTTTGATTTTTTCGATTTCTCAGAAAAAAGTGTAGGCCGCGGCCTACAGGGCCTATAGTTAGCTACGCCCTTGACTACGGATTTGTAGTCGGGGCAACTTTATACGGCCGAAACACATCACTAACCAAACATCAGTGTAAATGTCAATTAATACTGAACAGTTGATACCTAGGAAGCAACAAACACAAACAAGAGATAAAAGTAACAGACTCGGTTTTATTGAGTCTGTTCGTGAAAGTTTAAGTAAAGTACAACACCTCTTACACCTCCTAGCACCAGCTGGAGCGATAATCCAATTTAAAGCCACAGAGATCGGGCTTGATGATCCCAAAACTGACTCGATTCAGTAGATATAGTAATTATTATTACAAAAGTGCGCACCATTTAGTGGAATGTAGTTTTATGATATATTTTCTGTTTATTGCAACTTTATGAGAGGTGTTATAACGCCGCGGTGATCCGCGTATTGCACGAGACGGATATAAATTATACTAGATGAAAAACAAGTTTCAAGTTTTATTAAATAAGTCATTAAGAGCATGTGAAATACAAACATTTATCAAAGTAAACAAATAATGATAATATTTAGAACAGCAAAATGGAATGAAGAAAAACAAAATTATGAATTTCAATGGAGAATGAGTACTATATACACGTTCCTATTTACAAACAGATCATATAGTTTTACAAAGGATTGCTAGCGTCAGTTATATCGATTTATTCTCACTGTTCATGAGTGATTCAAATTTAACTGTGTTAAGGTGCTTATAATAAAACATGTTCGTCTGTTCTCCGAATTGAGCGAAAACGAGACCAAAGAATCCATATCAAAATGTACTCTAAAATCTCGTACGTTTTTCGGAGGCTCCCAATTGTTTGAGAAGACGGCGATTTTCGTCAGTAAGTGTCAACCCACACTTCAAATCGTAATCCATCATCGATATGATCAGGAAAACGAAAGAAACTGATTTTACAAATGTGTGACTATTTTATGATCAGTGTCACTGACTTCAATTAAAGAAAACTATTTGGAAAATAATGTTCTCTTATGGAAATTATTCCGACACTGCATTAAGAAGATAAGTTTTTCTTCAATTTGTTTGCAGTTATTACACATTCTATTTAACTTTGGAGTATAAGGTCTGGTATATCTGCCTAATTATTTTTTGTATTTTGTGGGTACACATTCCTAATTTAGTATGTTCTCTTTTTGAGGACTTTGAAAGTCCACATTTTAGATACGATGATATCCCAAAGTCCTCAAAAATGTTTGAGAAGAAGTGTAGTTTACTGTCCCGGTTATGTTTAAGATGTGTGATATTATCATTTAATGTGTTTGAATTATGTTGATTTAGTTTTCTGTTGAAGAAGTCAATATTGACATTAATGTCTAGCTTAATTGTACTGTCTTCAAAAAAAAGAAGAAAAAAAGGACTGATTACCCGATTCAAAAAGTTCACTATCAGT
Organism: Cyrtodaria siliqua; assembly: GCA_037043455.1. Taxonomy (NCBI): domain Eukaryota; kingdom Metazoa; phylum Mollusca; class Bivalvia; order Adapedonta; family Hiatellidae; genus Cyrtodaria; species Cyrtodaria siliqua. The sequence continues at coordinate 183,859 of JAWPHD010003151.1, read as the reverse complement.
AGCAAATGTCTTGAAGATGGAAGTTTACAGAGTCGTTCGTAATATTTAAAATTGTGAGGTATAGTCTAGAATATTTGACCTGCCTAGTTATAAACTCCAGGCAAAATTTGACGATTCCTTATGAACACCTTAAGTGCTTTTAAAACATGTGCAGTTGTTCGAATGCAAGTAAAGTGAATGAAATTGACTTTCACACTAGCGTTTGTTTAGTGTTGTGTGGCGGCCGTAAAGTCGCCCCGACTAAAAATCAGTAGTGTTATTACTTACAGGCCCTTTGGGATCATCAAGCTGTGGTGCTAGGAGTTATGAGAAGTGTTGTACTTTACATTACCTACCATGACCAGACTCAATAAAATCGAGTCTGATACTTATATCTCTTGTTTGTGTTTGCTGCTTCTAAGGGATCCTTTTTTCGGTATTTATTTGGTTTGCAATTAAAATAGCTAATCCACATTTCAGTCCCATATGCAGAGATTGGTCTTATTAAGGTAGCAACACGTTTTGTTTACATTAGAATTGGGTATCTTTAAAATTACTTCGTTTTTGCTTCAGACAGATTTATGTCTTTAATCTTGTGATACTCTACATCGAATTTGAAGTATGATATTATTTACAAACTTTGTAAGATCTTTGGTCATAATCACTTCCATAATTTCTTTATGAAACTTATTAAAAAGTTTATGAACAGAGGTTATGACCTCATCATTTTGCAACGCACGGCGGCTTGTTTAGTGGTTGACCCGACCCATTTGCAGTTCGCCACTATGCTTACCTCGTTGTGCGATGATTTGACAGGTTGCGGAACCTATCATGAAGTTTCTTGTCGTGCCCTTAATGGTTTTTTCTCGTGTTGCTCTGGCTTCTGCCAAGTCATTGAGTACCTTCTTTGTGGCTTTCTATGCTATTGTTTTTTTGTATTATATTTACACGAGCATATTTGTGTTTTACTTATATTGCCTATTGACGCTGCCTTGTTGGATAGAGATTAGAACATGGCGGGGATTTCTTTATTTCAATGTCCTGTTTTAATGGGATGACAGTAGGGTAAGTGTGAGGTTTGGTGCACCCTAGAACCGTTTTAAACCCCCAGTGGCCTTTGTTGCCAATGACCGTTCCAAGGCGGTAGCCTTATTGTCAACCCTTTTGTGTTTGTGATGTCGTTTGCATTTTTTATTACTTTTGCCGTCTCGTTTGTCTGTTTGTGTGTTTGTTTTTGTGTTTTGAGGTTGACTTTCGTCCTTGAATGCTGCTTTTCCTGTCCGATATTTGTATCTTTCCTTACCTAAATCATCAAAGACGGTAGCGTTTGATTTTTGTCTTAAATCCTGTTGTGTACTTCCATTGACCGTTTGTTCTTTTGTTGCTGCCAAGTCACTGAGTACATGCTTTGTGGCTTTCCATGCTTTTGTTTTTTATATCCATATATACATGATCATTTTATGTTATACTTTTATTTCCTATTAGTGCTGCCTTGTTTGCTATAGAATATAACCTGGTGGCGATATCTTTGTTTACACTGTCCCGTTTTATTAGGATGACAATAGGGTACGAGTGACGTTTGGTGCACCCTAAAACCTGTTTTATATACCCAACTGGGGTACATAAGGGAGGTAAAGGGATGGTTTCCCTTGTATATTTGAACATGTTTCATGTAATGGACACTTTTTCAATAAACAAATTATAAAAAGCAGTTATATTTATCTTTCAAAAAATATATGCTTGAAGTTTTATTGATTTTCTTTCATTAGTATAAAGATAGTATTATTTGGTTCTTTCTGATTTTCATAATTAAATAAAATCATAAAACTTCAAAATTCAAATTAATGAGAGGGGTCAAGTATTCATGAGATCATGTGACTCCACTGTTAGTAAAAAAATGAACAAGAAACACATGTTAGTGTGATATTGCTGTACAGGTAAGTTAAAATAAACATGCTAAGCACACGGTGGTTATTTTAATTTGTAACTTTTACATGTATGTTTCAGCATTAATTCATGTGTATTGCATTATTTTATATCCAGTTTCCTAAACACTTATTAATGTTATTAATGTTTAATATTTTCACCAATCGACGTTTGCACCAGTTGTACATTTTTACTATTATAATGTTTGTGCTTTGTTGGCCAAATACTTATGTATACACATATCCGTTTATTGAATAAGCTGTGCAACAGTACATATATTAAAATTATGTCAGAGTTGTGTTGTATATATTACCAACAATGACTGGTATATGGCTCTCTTGGTAGGTTAGGATAGCGAGACCTTACTAAGTTTAATACACAATCTGGCATTATCTCTCTTTGTATTCTATTATCACTCTCATCTACGTGGTCCCGTTTCATTAATCTAGCATTTTTAACAAGATACACAGTTTTGCACCAAGCACTTCTTCTGTCCAGCATTGGCCAACATTTCTTGTATATTACCTTTCTTGAAATTCTGTTTTATGCATGTGGTCTTGACCCACTTCCAAGTCATGATTGTTCATGTGTAATCACAACGAAAACAATGTACGCAAGAAACATGTACATTTGTCATCAAATCTCTTTTTTTAACATCATTAATTGATAAAACATGAGCATCATGTTCCTGTTCAATAGACCCACTTTCTTGAATTGAACTAATTGGTAGCTCATGTTGCACATTGTCATTAATTTGTTATTCTTCTGATGATTTGTTTATTTCAAAATGTTTTCCTTTGTAATGATTAAAGCTTCAACTGTAAGTTTTTGCCCTTCGTTACCCATTAATGATAACATAAATGGTTTGAATGTATCCATCACACACAAAATAAAAATATAACACGTTTTCATCAACTTCTAAAACATAATACTAAAACAGTATTTTATTAAAATGCCGCCAAGAACAGAATTGTGGGTTCAAATTAAATAGGTCGATCAACTATTTCTTTTATTAATTTGTACATTTAAATGGCATAAATAAACATAATGTGAGACGACTTGCGAGTAATTAGATTATGCATATGTTTGTTTAGAAAGTATGATGAGAAATGAGTAAAATAAATGGGAAAAAAGAAATGCAGATATGGAACCCCTACCATTTAAAATGCAAAATCGTGGTAATTTCATGAAGTACATGCAAGTGTCATATACGATAAGTTCATGATACTAGCAAGAAAGAGGTTATTAACAGTATAACATTTGGTTTGAGTTCGTTATGGATTTTTTTCTCAACGTTGTTCTGCAAGGACCAAGAAAGCAGTATTGAACATTGCTGCTGCCATACTATCAATCCACCGACAGTGATATAAAAGTATTCCGCAAGAAAAGTTAAGCGTCTCGCATGTATATAGAGTATCTATATTACAGATATAGGCGTGCTATGATGTGGATGCTGCGTGAGGTATTAAGAAAGTTACTGATATATCGACGCTGTTTCTAAATTGTTCAGGTATTTATTCATTCCAAAACTTAGTTATACTTGATATCTCTAGTGATAATGGATTTATTTATTACTGTTTTTGATACGCTAGTCTCTTGAACAGACGGGATGACATACATAAAGGTAAACAGTTCGCATTTGCTTAACATTTCTGTAACTTAATATACAATATCTATAGGGTTAACTATTGCTATTTTGAATTTTGCGTTACACTTTGCCATTAAACAAAATGGACGCCCATTAAACGACTGATATATTGTCGCAATAGTCAACATTTCAATGCCGGTTAACCCATTGTTAACGTATTTTCTCACAAACACTTTCAAATAAAACTAAATGAAGTCACGTTTTGACAGTTTCACCATTATGACATTAATATTGCTATTTTGAACGCAAACCAATCGGATTATACATTTTCGATGAAAAATAGAGCAGACTGAGGTGAAAATACAACAATGTTCTGGAAAAATAACGCAATAATGAACATAGAAGGAATATCTTAATGTGGTTGAAGTGTTATGCTTTTTTTGCATGTGTCCTGCTAATGCATATGATCGTAGTATAGTGGGGATCTAGTAAATAAAGCATACACTATGCTATTAACCCATTGTTAACGCATTTTCTCACAAACGCTTTCAAGTAAAACGAAATGAAGTCACGTTTTGAGTTTCACCATTTATATTTGCACAGTTTTGAACGGAAACCAATCGGATCATACATTTTCGATGAAAAATAGAACAGAGGTGAAAAAATACAACATGTTCTAGGAAAAATAACGCAATAACGAACATAGAAAGAATATCTTAAATTGGTTGTAGTGTTATGCTTTTTTTTCCATTTGTCCTGCTAATGAATATGCTCGTAGTATAGTGGGGATTTAGTAAATAAACCATAAACTAGATGAAAGTTTGCAGTTTTGCTTGAAGGCATATTAACCAAAATAGTTCGTCGCAGTATATATTTATCAATATTGTTGACGATTCCGAGACGAACTGATAAGGCTGTTGTTCTGTTTATCAAGAGGCTAGTATGAAATTACTTGGGTAAAGTTATATAAGACAATTGAATATAATGTACACAGTGAGATCATATATACTCAAATGAATCTAGAACGATAATACGTTATACGATTATCGGATTGTGTTTGTTTCTGTTTGTCTTTAAGGTAATTCCAACAGTTGAATTGGAGAAATGCCAATCTGTGACACTGACAGCAGTGTTGCTTTATTTTATAAACACAATAAAAAAACAAGACAATTAACAGATTCCTACTTCAAAACTACATAACTGAGAGCAGATTTCGAGAGAGCAAATAATAAAATGTGTAAAAAAAAGAAAATGGCATTCTAAATATAAAATCTTACCTCAAAAAAGGCATATACTCGTATTATGCATGAAGCTGGTCATATCCACACGTCAAATATAACAAACTTATCATCCATATAATCTTCAAAATCTCTTCTAGGGCAAATACTATGTGATTTTTAAAATTAATTTTAGTTTTTCCAGAATACAAACAGAGAATCCAAAAACAACCTATTTAAACAACGACATCACAAACACAAAAGGGTTGACAGCAAGGTTACTGCCTTGGAACGGTCAGTGGCAACAAAGGCCACTCCTGGGTTTAAACCTGTTCTCGGGTGCTCACCCTTACCCTACTGTCATCCCATTAAAACAGGACAGTGTAAATAAAGAAATCCCCGCCATGATCTAATCACTAACCAACAAGGCAGCATCAATAGGCAATTTAAATAAAACAAAAATATGTCGTGTAAGTATAATACAAACAAAAAAACATTAGCCTAAAAAGCCACAATGAAGGTACACAATGACTTGGCAGAAGACAGAGCAACAAGCGAATAAACCAGTAAGGGCACGACAGGAAAGATCATAGACAAACATCAAACGCCACCTTCCCAATGGACTTTAGGTAGGCGTCATCTTAGGGTTCACAGCCTGTCCGGTCATCGTACAATTAAAGAGGAAAGCATAGTGGCGAACTGTAAAAGGGTCCACCACCAAGCATGCAGTACGTTGCAAAATGATAGGGTCATAATCCCTTTTGATTAACTTTTTAACAAGTTTAACAAAGATAGTATGAAAGTGATCATGAACAAGAATCTTACGAAGTTGATAAATCACATCACCATAGCAGTCAGTTGTGATAGTCCTTGTCGCAGAAGAGTCCTTAAATTACTTTGATATTTGGAAAAAAAGATCAAGGTTACGATAAAAAAAATTGCAAAGGTTTTACGAAGTTTATGGTAACGGTAACCCTGATTGAGTAGCTTTTTAGTTATACAAAGATTACGAATATTAAAGTCCTCAACTCGAGTACAAGCTCTTGAAAAACAAATAACACCCCATAAGAAGTTGCTCGGGGAACATCCCCATCCAAGTGGGGATAATTAACAAGGTCAAAATTAAAATCATCTCTCTTGTCATAGATGTTGCTAATTATTTCACCATTTCCAATCGAGAGATCTAAATCAAGAAAAGATGAGTTATTATCAAATACATTAGCTTTGTTATGTTGAAGTTCCTTAGGATACATATTATTAACTATAGTTGAAAAGAAAGGGTTGTCAATGTTCAATATGTCATCCAGATACCGAGAGGTGTCATTAAAGGCTTCAATAACATCTGCCTGGGTATCTGGTGAAATACTCAACAATAAATCTCATTCATAGAAAAATAAAAACAAATCTGCGACAAGTGGTGCACAGTTCGTACTCATAGGGATACCAACAATTTGTCTATAAATGGTGGCTCCATAACTGACGAAAATATTATCTAATAGGAAGATGAGTGCTTCACAAACATCATAGCAAGTCCACATAGTATAATTGTCTAAACTGCCGTTAGTAAAACACGTTTTATATTATTACAGGTCAAAAATGTAGTATTTTCTCTAGCGAATGTTTTTTGGAATAAGAGAAATTAGCTTGTCTTTGATAAGATGATGTGGTAAAGTTGTATATAGTGTAGAGAAATCAAAGTGCTTATAGATGAAAAAATGACGTTTATTGAACATTGTATCACGAACGTCGCCTGAATTTTTTATAGACCAAAACAAATTAAATCCCAGAGTTTTCATAAGTTTTATCACAGTATCTTTTAACGTGATCTTTAACGGCAGTAAGACAAGAAGTTAAAAGTTTGGAGTAGTGCAGGCACTAGAATTCGAAATAAAGCGGGCCTTATATGGATGTTTATTTAATTTAGGAATCCAGTGCATAGTATGCAGTTTGTTTTGCTTTTCGTCTACCCCAAAAAGAAGTGCACAGAGTGATATGTGTGGAAACAACATCCTCTTCAGTAGAATGTACTGGAGTATACGAATTGGTGCTGCCGAGTTCCAGAGATAAAACATTAACGTAATGTAGGCGTCAAACAATAATTACATTATTAGCTGCTTTATCGGCAGGAACTAAAACAAATGATTCATATTATCATGAATACTTGGCTCCTCTCATTAATTTGAAATTTGAAATTTCGGTTTTATGATTTTATTTAATTATGAAAATCAGAAAGAACCATATAGTACTATCTTTATACTAATGAAAGAAAATCAATTAAACTTCAAGCATATATTTTTTGAAAGATAACTATAACTGCTTTTTATAATTTGTTTACAGAAAAAGTGTCCCTGACATGAAACATGTTCAAATATACAAGGGAAAGCATCCCCTTACCTCCCTTATGTATCCCAGTTGGGTATATAAAACAGGTTTAAGGGTGCACCAAACGTCACTCGTACCCTATTGTCATCCTAATAAAACGGGATAGTGTAAACAAAGATATCGCCACCAGGTTATATTCTATAGCAAACAAGGCAGCATTAATAGGAAATAAAAGTATAACACATAAATGATCATGACTTTTTGTATATATTGATATAAAAATAACAAAAGCATGGAAAGCCACAAAGCATGTACTCAGTGACTTGGCAGCAACAAAAGAACAAACGGTCAATGGATGTACACAACAGGATTTAAGACAAAAATCAAACGTTACCGTCTTTGAGGATTTAGGTAAAGAAAGATAAATATATCTGACAGTGAAAGCAGCATTCAAGGACGACAGTCAACCACAAAACACAAAAACAAACACGCAAACAGACAAACGAGAAGGCAAAGAAATGCAAGCGACATCACAAACACAAAAGGGTTGACAATAAGGCTACCGCCTTGAAACGGTCAGTGGCAACAAAGGCCACTGGGGGTTTAAAACGGTTCCAGGGTGCACCAAACCTCACACTTACCCTACTGTCATCCCATTAAAACGAATTGCCTATTGATGGCGGGGATTTCTTTATTTACACTGTCCTGTTTTAATGGGATAACAGTAGGGTAAGGGTGTGCACCCTAGAACCGGTTTAAACCAAGAAGTGGCCTTTGTTGCCACTGACCGTTCCAAGACAGTAACCCTGTTGTCAACCCTTTTGTGTTTGTGATGTCGTTTGCATTTATTTTTTTGCCTTCTCGTTTGTCTGTTTGCGTGTTTCTTTCTGTGTTAAGTGGTTGACTGCCGTCCTTGAATGCTCCTTTCCATGCAAGATAATTTTATCGTTCTTTGCGAATGTTTTAAATGCAATCGAATTAAAAATAGTGTCTAGTGTCACAGGTGGTCATATCTCCAACAGTTGGAATGACATTAAATAGGAAAGGAAAACACATAAGGGACTAAATTGCAATACTAAATTTGGACAACGTTGGTCGAAATAAATTATATTGTGTCTGTATTAAAGCGATAATGTAAATGATATATTGCACATTTTCCTGGGAAACGTAGTCACACCCCCAGGCACTGACATTATACGCCAGGATGACGCCAACGTCTGTTTATGTCGTGCCGTTATTTTATACGCGATGAACTATTCAGTATATGCGCTTTTTGAAGGGAATATAGGGTGTTTTCTACCAAATATATGATGCGTTTTAAAATATGTATGTGCTCAGGTCACGTATACTAACTATATATGGAATAAAACGCGCCATATACTAAGCAGAATATTAAACACCACATATAGTGTTGTATCAACCGCATATAATATATTTTACTATGACACTGTACTATTGTGAATACTGAATAATTATGTAATGTATGAGGTTTGATCGCCACCTATATACTTACCACATACACTACTCTAAACAACGCATATACTATATTGATACCTATGGTAGAATAACAAAGGAAAAGTTAAAACTCAAAATTGTATTTAAATATATGTAAGCAGATTTAAAGTTAAAATTATACTGGATTAATAAATTCAGTGCTTGATAAATACTTCAAGATTGCTGTCTGTCCCTTTAAATGTGTTGGATTACTATATAAACGGCGGTATTGGTGTAACATAAAGGACACACTTAGGATAAACGGTTATAATATTATTGTTAAGCTATTCATGAATGAGCATACAATTAGTGTTAGCGAAGGCCAGCAGAGCTTGTTTGATGGCGAGTTTTCCGTCGTCCGTCGCCCGTCCGTCGGTAGTTCGATACCTCCTACCATCGTTAACATGTTCGAGACTTCATAATTCATCTGATCATTTCCAAACTTGGTCAAATTATTGATATCAATAAATGCTCAACCAAGTATGAAAAACAGCCAGATCAAACCAATAATATTGGAGTTATGGACCTTGATTTTCTTAAATATGCTATATATTGCCTCGGTAAGACGATAGGGCCTTTATTTTATGTCTGATCTTCATTAAACGTTGCCAGCTTACCAATGAAAGTTCGAAAATCAGCCGGATCAAACCTGTAACACCTAAGTTGTGTCCCTTGATTTTCTTGAATATGCTCTAATTTGCATCGTTAAGCAGATGTGGCCTTCATTTTTCATCTTATCTTTATCAAAATTGGCCAGATTGTATAATATCAATGAAAGCTCGGAAACGTATGAAAACCAGTAAAATCAAACCAGTAATATTGGAGTTAATCCCTTGATTTTCTTAAATATGCTATATTTGTTTGCCTCTTTAATACGATAGTTTTTATTTTATTTTACGTCTGATCTTCATTGAACTTGGCCAACTTGTTGATACCAATGAAATCTCAGAAAATTCGAAATCCAGCCAGATCAAACCAGTGACACCCGAGTTTTGGTTCTTGACTTTCTTAAATATGCTCTATTTTTGCATCGTTAAGACGATATGACCTTTATTTTTCATCTTATTTTTACCAAAATATGCCAGATTGTCTATATCAATAACTTTCTGAGCGAAAAGTATGAAAACCAGTCATATCAAAACAATAACATTGGAGTTAAGAACCTTGATTTGCTATTCTTATAGTTATCTTCCTGAAGACGATAGAGACTTCATTTTCATTTTAAAATTGGTTACACAATAACAGTTTTTAAATTTTGATTTCAAATAGATTTAATTGGAAGGTATGTTTTAATAAAATCTCGACCGGGCTCAACAACTAGTACAATTGCTGCAAGCATTACCCTTTATTTTGTCAAAAACTGAAATATTGATTTCTTTGCATCATAACTTCTTAAAATTATGTACTATTGATTTTATGAATATTGAGTTCTGCTCAACCCGGGGCTAGAGGGCATATTTCACTACCGTTCAGTCTCTCAATCAAACCGAGTTTGCAATATTTCGTATGTGTCGTAATTGGCCGTTTCCAAAGGTCCTCTCTCATACTCTTTTAATACCCTGCTTCTGATTTCCATCAATATTTTTAGGCTTGTTTTAATGAGATCTCATATGAATTTGACAAGCATAATGTATGTATGCTTTACAGAGTGGTTACCCTTATTTATGTCTAAAAAAGGAACATATCTTAGATCTTGAGTAATAGGTTTCTGATTTCCACTAATAATACTGTAATATGAAGATTTGTTTGAATACGATCTTGGATTATTTCGACAATTAGTATCTTTGTGGTTTTAAAATAATCCGTTTTAAGCCGGTGCTAGGGGGCGTTAGAGGTGTTGCGCCTTATATGGTCTGTCATAAACCGACTCAATAAAACTGAATCTGCTACTTTTTTTTCTTCTCTTTTTTCTCTTCTTTTTATTTGTTGCTTCCAAAAGTGACAGTTTTTTCAAGACATATTACCAGAATTTCAGAGACACAGTTTTATCCTTTATAATTTGGCGGTTTTGTGCTCATTGACAATTTAGCCCATTTTAATAGGGGTTCCCTTTCATTTTCTAGCGATCTGGAATTAGACACTTGTTTTGAGTATTGGAGCCTTTAAAGCGATCGTCAGTTCTGAGTATTCATTACGGATCGTAAATACTATTCTCGCATATCTAATAAACAATAATTGTCCCTTATTTCGCTTATCACAGAATTGTATTGCATTCCATTTTGCATATGAGTTTTTTTTTAAAAAAATAAACAACAAAAAAACACTTCAAATAATAGGTCACCTCTTCGGCTTCACTTTGCCTCATCAGTACTACTCCTGGTCTCTAAAATATAAGCCATATATACTGTGTACACCTTATAGCTTTTATATCATCAATCGGTAGCCTAGTTCTATGTTCCGTACTCTTCCAGGATTTGTAAAAACGGTTAAACAATTTTTATAACTTTTTGGTTCTCCTTTCTTTAAGGACAAAGATACAACATATTTTATAACTAGAAATAATTCCGATGTTTCGAAGTATTTTTTCTCAACCCAATTTGAACATGCGGGCGTCACATGTGATACCTTTAAAACAGTTTGAATTAGATTACGTTCTTGTTATTAATTATCGTGTATAATAGATCATTAATCTAGTAATCGCATTTGAATTTCCCCCCATATTTCAATATTTATAAGCATCTTTATTGTAACAAAATAACCACTTACGTACGAATGATAGTGCATGCTCATTACCTTTGTCAATATTGCCGTTTCGTAATCAGTTGCTGGTTATTTTATTTTCAGGAATTCGTTTAGCAAATACTGATCCGTTCATAAACCATGATGTTCAACAACACCACAGAACATCTTATTTCAAGCGTAAACCGGGAATTAAACCAAAGTATCGTCACGGTTGGACCAAAGGACAATGTGACCAATAACGACGACACGAGCTACGCGCTGCATTGGGGTTTCTACCTTGAGGCTGTTTTCGTGGGATTGTTTTGCATCTTTGGAATAGTGGGCAATGCAGTTATTTTAAGAAGCTCTGTGAAAACAACACGTTTTTCAAAACGAAACCTTTACTTGTTTTTCGGAATGTCTTTAGGTGATATTTTCGTTTGCCTCGTTCGAGGACCTAGCATGATATATATATTACTTTACCCATCAAAGGAAAATGGACATATTGTTTGTGGCTTCTGGGCAGTATCCACAATCTTTGTAGTTATAGTCATTCTAACGAATATGGTTGTAGCTATAGAGCGAATAATGATCATGAATTCCTTCCAAACGTACCAAAAGCTATTTACCCCTCACAAAAAAATTGCGCTGAATATAGTCATTTGGGCTGGGGTTACAACGATTGGAGTATTTCTCTTTAAAGTATTACAGTGTTCACTGTATGTATATGTAGATGTAAGGGCTTGCTATATCACATCGGATGTGATCGAAATTAGCAACATCTCCGCTTTGTGTGTCAGGATTGCACTTGTTTTGATCTTCGCAGTGGCCCCAATTATCGTAATTGCAATTTGTTATATGTCCATTGTCGCTAAAGTTTGCAAGGCAGGCTTATTAAGACTTGATCGGATTGACGAACACTCGAAATATACGCGTGTGACTTATATCTCCATTGCACGCGTGGTTCTCTCAATCTCTTCCTGGATGCCATTCTGTATCTTCATTGTGATTGGTTCGTTTAATCCGGAAGAGTTTTATCCATATATACGCTTCTCTGACTATGTTTGTGTTCTGCAATCAGTTATATCGCCCTTCATATCCATACAAGATACTGACTTTAAAGACGTCCGTCGCAAGTGGCGATCCTGCATACATATTGGTAGCAAGCTTCGGTGGACAGGCACAAAAGGAAGTCGTCGCAGCAACAACATCACTTCTGCTGAGATGAGGTCATATAATTAAACTCAGACATCAGGCAGAAATAGAGAGTGTTAGGATGTCGGTGCAGAGATTAATTGTCAAAGCATGTCAATGTCGTGAAGACAAAATATGTTATTTGCGAATGTTAATTATATGAAACTGTGAGTGTTTTCTTAATAAAATCTTACTATAGGTAATTTCATTTTAATAATATTCGTGTACAACTGACTGACATAGTTAAAGACAATATTTTTTAAATCGAGAATTTAAACGAATGCCATACAATATTTCCAAAATCCATTATACAATTTTATACCTGGTTTAAACCCCCAGCGGCATTTTTTGCCACTGACCGTTCCAAGGCGGTAGCCCTATTGTCCACCCTTTTTGTGTTTATGACTTGATATGCCTTTATCATTTATTAACATTGCCATTCATGTTTGTCTTCTTGCCCGGTATGAGGTTTACTGTGTTCCGTGAAAGCTACATTTCCTGTTCGACTTTTATACTTATGTTTGTAAAATATATTTTACTGAACGCATAAAAAACTGTTACTCATTTGAATATCATATATGCATGTTTTCTTCAGTATAATCCCAATTTTCCATTGAATGACACTATAATACTGTTATGCTTTAAATTTATTGTATTTTTGAGTTTCAGAATTCATGTATATAAATAGTCATTTGAATTAATTTAAAAAGTCATTTGAATTAAATTTTAGAAAACAGTCCATTTTATATATTTAGATTGTCATATAAATTATTTCATAAAACACAGTTTTAGTAATGTTTGGTTAAAATCTTAATTGTTGTTTTTCTCGTTTGATTCTTTGAAGTGACATAATTTTCCATTAGGCTTAATTTTGATGGCTGGCTTCCTGCTTTGATAACTGATATGTAATCAGTGTAACAAAAGAAGTGCAACCAAGATAAGTTCACAGGAATGCCAAGTTGATTATTTAATTGCTTATTGTAGACACTTTTACAACCTAGAATAAACTTAATATCCTGTATGAAAAATAAAGCTGTTCAGCTATTTTCATAACCAGGGGCTACATTTTCACAACCCCGCCTACCTGATAGGTTTTGTAACATGTATTTTTATTGGTCGAAGTTGTGTAGACCAAAGTCCTTTTTAAGATCTAATTTTTCAAGTAGAACATCAGTTTTTTAAGTTTTAAGACAGAGGAATACCTCGTGCATTTGGATATCCATTTGAAGATTATTGAATAAGTTTATGTTTGGTGATTCCAACATTGTGACAATTTGTTGAAGTGATATCTGGTTTTCCAGTGAAGCATTTACATTAAATACGTGGACATTTGAATACTAATTTAGAATATTATGTTTGGTGATTCCAACATTTGTGATTATATGTTTAAGTGATATTTGTTTTTCCATTTAGCTTTTACATTGAATAAGTGAACATACATTGAATAAGTGAACACTATATTTGTTATCATTTTAAATACATATACATATACTTAGAGGAACATTAAAATACAATATAGTTACAATTGGAACAAGTCTTCATTTATTTTATAAATCACACATTGTGCGGGTCCACAATAGCCGCATAATAATACTTTCTTTAATGCGCACAAAACGTACCAACTTTAATAGGGAACTTGTATATGATATAATGTTATGTGTTGTTTTTTGTTGTTTTAGATATTTCATAAAATATATATTGTTTTGTTTTGTTTTGAATGGTTTCTTTTCAACTGTATATAATTATATATTTGACAAAATGTTCAGTTACATTAGTCATATTGTCTGGTATCTAAGGATACAGTTGTGTGGTCATTGGTTGTAAACATGAGACAAATTGTCATATAGATACCACATCAATCGAACGCAATGGCACCGTAGGTCCTCATTGCCCCACACTCCGAAATGAATGAGCATATTAAAAAAGCCAATGAAAAGGACAATACATAACATAAACAGTGGCGAAGACACAATCATCGACTTGGAACAGTCAGTAGGCAATAAGGCCAACATTTTAGCTTAAATCGATTGTATGTGTAAACAACCTCACTATTATCCTGTCTTCAACGCCCAAATTGGCAATACAGTGTAAATAAAAGTACATCCCATCAACAGTAAAGTCAACATACAGAGAAATTAGCAAATGTTGTTGTAAATCCATATAAAAAACATAATTAGAAACACCTCAAGATATATCCGGAATTGTTGTGGTTAAAGTCATGTCTCTCATCAAAGATTTTAGTATCGAAAAGTATGTATATAACACACGCACATACACCAACTCGCACACAAACAAACATGTATTCCTATAATCCTGTGCATGCACATTCACACGCACACATCACACACTATAGAATAGAGAGGAAGTGTGAAAAAGAGAGAATCGTTGTTATTGTTATTTTCTTAGCTTTAAACAGCCTTGTTTTTTGTTATTACACTAGTCTTGTATATTTAGTATGTGTATTGTTTTATTCATATTAAAACAGATATGTGCACTACGAGTTAAATGTTATATAATTCCAAGTAAGGTATGCCTACACATTTAATATAAGCACCAATTGTTAAATAAAGTAGAAACTTTATTTCCTGTACATGGGTTACAAAACCAGATGTACAGATTATACAAATCATTCGCGGATGCTAGGTTTGTGATCTGAATATGAGAGGAAACCGGACAACCCGAGGAAAACCCAAAATAAAAATATTAAGTGACATATATTTGGATTATATGTGGCATATAATTCACATATACTTGACATAGGACAATAACATATAAGCCATTATACTGAATTTAAATGCAAACAAGAAACAGTCTGAGAGACAGCCATATCTCCCGCCGTTTTTTTCTATGTAACTGTAGAACCCACGAGTGGATGCTTTGCTTAAAGGAAGTTTTATCAGTGCACATAAAGCAGAAAGTTAGTGAACAAAACATATCCTCACTTCCTATCATTGCTCTCTATCTTTGTGTGAAGTTTCATTACAGTCTCATTAGTAGTTTTTAAGCTATGCACCCGACAAGAATAATAAGTATAAAATAACAAAGGGCACTAACTCTAATTTAAATAAAACATACAGTTATGGTTCTTGCATTCTATACGTCCTCTTAATGCTCTCTGTCATTGTGTTTCTTTTCAGATCCATTAGTAGTTTTGGAGCTATGCTTCGGACAAGAATTTTAAGTATAGAATTACAAAGGCCAATAACTATATTGTCCATGAAGATGGATTTATGGTCATTGCAATCTTCACTTCGTCTACTTGCCCTCTATCATTGTGTGGTGTTTCATTCCAGTTTAGTAGGTTTTGAGTTAGGCTCCGGACAAGAATTATAAGTATAAAATTACAAACGGCAATAATTCTCAATTAATTGAAAACAGAGTTATGGTTCTTGAATTCTGCACTTACACTCATAGCCTTCTATCATTGTGTGGAATTTGCTTGCAGTCCGTCTGGTAGTTTTTGAGTTATTGAGAGGACACAAATTATACGTATAAAATTACACAGGGCAATAACCTTAATTTAATTGAAGGGAGAGTAAGTGTTCTTGCACTTTGCACGTCCTCTCATTGCCCTCTATCATAGTGTGAAATTTCATTTCAGTCTAATTAGTAGTTTTGAGTTATAGAGCGGACACGAATTATAAGTATAAAATTACAAAGGGTAATAACTATATTGTCCATGAAGATGGATTTATGGTCATTGCAATCTTCACTTCGTCTACTTGCCCTCTATCATTGTGTGGTGTTTCATTCCAGTTTAGTAGGTTTTGAGTTAGGCTCCGGACAAGAATTATAAGTATAAAATTACAAACGGCAATAATTCTCAATTAATTGAAAACAGAGTTATGGTTCTTGAATTCTGCACTTACACTCATAGCCTTCTATCATTGTGTGGAATTTGCTTGCAGTCCGTCTGGTAGTTTTTGAGTTATTGAGAGGACACAAATTATACGTATAAAATTACACAGGGCAATAACCTTAATTTAATTGAAGGGAGAGTAAGTGTTCTTGCACTTTGCACGTCCTCTCATTGCCCTCTATCATAGTGTGAAATTTCATTTCAGTCTAATTAGTAGTTTTGAGTTATAGAGCGGACACGAATTATAAGTATAAAATTACAAAGGGTAATAACTCTAATTTAATTCAAGACATAGTTATGGTTCTTGTGTTCTGCAAATTTTCTCATTGCCGTCTCTATCATTGTGTGAAATTTCATTGCAGTCCCATGAGTAGTTTTCGAGTTATGGAGCGGACACGAGTTTTCGCGTTAAGGAGCAGACACATATTATAAGTATAAACTTACAAAGGGCAATACTTCTAAATTAAATGAAGGCATGGTTATGATTCTTGTGCTATGCCCTGTATCATTGTGTGGAATTTCACCGCAGTCACGTTAGAAGTTAGAGTTATGGAGCGGACACACATTATAAGTATAACATTACAAAGGGCTATAACACTAATTTAAATAAAGACATAGTTATGATTCTTGCACTCTGCACCTTCTCCTATTGCCCTCTATCATTGTGTGAAATTTCGTTGCAGTCCCTCTAGTATTTGGTTAGTTATTGAGCGGACACAAATTATACGTATAAAATTACAAAAGGCAATAACTCTAATTTAATTGAAGGTATAGTTATGGTTCTTACACTCTGCTTGTCCTCTCATTGCCTTCTATCAGGGAGTGAATTTTTTTTGCAGTTTCACAAGTAGTTTTCGAGTTATGGAGCGGACACTAATTGTAAGTATAAAATTACAAAATGGGACGGACGGACGGCCTGCGGCGGCGGGGGATAAGGAGATGTAAGCCTTATCTGACCTTTAAGCCACTTATATGGCAAATACTCTGTGAATTATATGTCTTATATGCGATTTATAAGTGGTTTATATGTGACATGTAAGTGGCCTAAATTTAAAACATATAAGTGAATATAAGTGACACACATTCCAATAGTAGGTCAACTGTAATCCAACAGAATGTTAACAATGGGTAAAATGAAACGTCATAACATAAACAATATCATTAATTTTAATTCAGTATATTACTATATTATCAGTTGATCTTAATACACAAGATGACATCAATGTAGCAGTCATGTTCAGGCAGTTTTCCGATGCTTTCTTGTTGGCTTCTTATAATCTATTTCTCTTTCTTGTTTTTCGTTCAATCTGACAACATTTAATTATCAATAAAAGTCAGGAATATATATTATAGAGTGGAAATTTCTGGATCTTTGACATATGTTTAGGGACAGGCAGAATATGCCCCTTCTGCGAATCAATTATGTGGACCAAACAATGTGCTTAAAGTGACTAATGTAATGTCACAAGTGTTATGGTATGAACTGGACCCATGCCTGTATAGTTTGGAGACTGACGTAATCACTAAGTCACGATGCTTGCTCTTTAACACCATTTAATATAATTATGTATGTAATTATACCAACACATAAGTAATCTAAATAAACCTCGTTAATATGATCAGCTTAGCCTTAAAGAAAGATAAAAATATCGGACAGGGAAAGCAGCATTCAAGGACGACAACCACAAAACACAAAAACAAACACGCAAACAGACAAACGAGAAGGCAAAAGTAATAAAAAATGCAAACGACATCACAAACACAAAAGAGTTGGCAATAGGGCTACCGCCTTGGAACGGTCAGTGGCAACAAAGGCCACTGCGGGTTTAAACCGATTCTAGGGTGCACCAAACTTCACACTTACCCTACTGTCATACCATTAAGACAGGACAGTGTAAATAAAGAAATCCACGCCATGATATAATCTCTAACCAAAAAGGCAGCATCAAGAGCCTTGATGATGTCTTGATGCAGCATCAAGGCTTGCAGCATCAAGAGCAGCATTAAGAGGATTTCATTTTGTAAAAAAAAAAGATAGGTTAATATAGAAAAAAATCATGAAATGTACTTACCAGCTAATAATTCAATGTAATATGTCACCTTTTGAGACCAGAATCCTAAGCAGATTCACTAAATGTTTGTCACAGTATTTTATGTGAATTCCTTTAAATAGTTTGACAATAAAATTCAACAGCATTAAATGCAACTTCTATCCCAGATGAAAATTTTACTGAATAAATGTAAATCATGTTGTCGAAATGAGGCTGACCTAAGGTAGATTCTGACTACATTTCAGATTGGCGCAACGTATTCATTCATTTTGAGGAAATTGGCGCTTTCATATAACTTATAAATGCCCTCCAATGTCAGCTCCTAATATAAGTGGCATATAAGTGGTGTATATGTTTACACGATCTGGACATAGAATACAATATATTTTATTGTAAGCCAAATATGGCCCATGAACATGTCAAATAATACAATTATTGATTTCAATATGGTTAGATGGAAGCAGTACATGTGTTAGTAGTTTTTGCAGACATATATGTCACAGTACATGTATATAGTTAACGAAACCGTAATGAACTTGTTTTACAGATTAACAATAATTCAAAGAAAGTTTTCAATAGGACGTAAGCTAATTTTAAACAATAGTTGTTTAAGTTCACATACGTGCGTATTCTGACTTAAGCATGAACTATTTATGATAAATAGTATGCATGTGACTTGAGAATTCTTGAGAATTCTTGGGAGAGATCTTTGGTTTGCCATTGTATACTGTAATACTAAGTTTGCATTGCAATGGTTACAAAGGTAGTGTTATCGGTAGTCTTACAAATTAATTAACGGATTGAATATTGTTCAATCGTTTCCTTAGTTCAAAAGCCTTATATCATGTATATACGTATATTCCTAAAGTTTGTGTTTCATTTTTATTTTCATGCTTCATTAATTGTTTAAATTTAATGAAACTCGGATTTTTCCAAAAGTATTGTTTTATATACATCTTTCTTAATTCATTGTAGTTTGTACATTCTATTACAAAGTGATATTCGTCTTCTAACAAATTACATTGTTTACACTTTCTATCGTCCTATGGGACCCCTTCTGGTTTTTCCATCGCCCTGTCTCAACTTCTAGCCTATGTGAGGAGAGTCTTAGTCTTGTAAGGGCCGTTCGAAATTTATTGATATTTAAAACATCAAGATATTGATAAAAATCGGAAGTAGCTATAGATCTATAGCATAAAGCGCTTGATGAATTGTTTAATTCTGTGTTCCAATTTTAAATAAAATTATCTTTAAGTCTTTGCTTAAATGCATTTAGAAATTCATGCCCCTTGTGCAAGCCATACATCATGGAAACCCGATGTTGATAGTAATATTTTGACCTGTGTACCCAATTGATTTTATTTATTTGCCTTTCACAATCTTCTTTAAGCATATCATATACCCTTTTTATATATTTAGTTTCATCAGATGTACATATTTTTAGCCAGTATTTTATAATTAAGTATAATCTCCTAGTTTTATAATCCAATATCCCCGTTTCTCCGTATATAAAGTTATTTTGTGTAGACACTTTTACCCCTAATAGTCGTTTGCAAAAACTCAAATGTGTCCGTTCTACTTGTTGGCCTTTATGTCAACCCCACACTTCTGAAGAATATTTTAATATTGGTGTAACAAGCTTGCAAATAAATCAAGCGTGTGTAAATAAGTACTGAAAAGGGTATCCTTTGGAAGAAACAAACGAAAACAAAAATAGCGGACTCGGTTATATTGAGTCTGTTCTGTTTATGTTATAAATAACTTACACTTATAACTCACTTAAAAATATATATTTAGTCACTAATTATGCGAAGTATATGCGACATATATGTGACATATAAGCTGTATATAAGTTGCATATAAGTATTTATATGTTTGTATACTTATGTAGATTCGGTAAGGATGAGAAGGCGATCACCGTACCCGTTCAATGACAACGCCGAGACGGGCTATTAGGTGTTAAATACATATAGGCACATTCTGTTTGAAGTATGCAGTGGAAATGCGTGTCAGTGTTTATTGCGGATTCCATACTGTTTGTAAAAAAAACAACATCGTTTGAGCTAGAAATGTGTGATTTGTATGCTTTTAAAAGATTGTTATGAAAATATATACGAACTAATGTAATTTAATGAAAATCTGGTGTCTAGGTCTAGCTTACATGTCAAACAGGGTATTTATTTTGCGACCAAAATCTAAGCTATAGCCAACGTCTATCCAACGTCAGGTGTTTGCTGGGAAGTTTGCTTAAATTAATAAAAATATGAATCATAAAGAGAAGGTTTAACTTGTTTTTTTACTTAAAAGACAGACTACGGCTTTTAAAACAGTACAACGTTTATAGTAAAACGAAAACAGTCGACGAAGTTTTGAACGATTTAACTTGGTAAACTAAAAAATTAAATCAATATAATAGAACAAAACTTTGCTAACACAATATCAATACCAAATCGCGAAAACTAATGTGAACTAATGTGAACTTGCATTAATGTGTTATACTTATACTGCCTTTTAATGTTGCATTGTTTATTAGAGTATATAACCTGGTGGGAATATCTTTATTTACACTGTCCCGTTTTATTGGGATGACAATAGGTTAATAGTGATGTTTGGTGTACCCTAGAACCTGGTTTACACCCACAGCGGTAGCCACATTGTCAAACCTTTTATGTGATTTCGAGTCTTGCGTTTAGTCATCTTTAAAATTGTTGTTTGTTTATATGCGTTCTTTTGGTTGACTGTGGTCCTTGAATGCTGCATTTCCTGTTCGACGTTTATATCTACTTTTTATATAAGATTACGTTGTGCCCCGTGAACACTGCGCTTATGCATAACGCGGGTAGCTTGCATGTCCATCAGATGTAATTAGGATACAGTATGCATAACCATCAGATATCACCAATGGCTAAACAAACACATTTATTTTTTTACTGGAGTTTAAATTTTAAATGAGTTGTATCAATTGGCGCTTGGTGACATCGGGAATTTTAATGCGAAATGGACGGTAAATTTATACGCTAATCAATGATGTCATCTCCGTTAAGTTTGGAAGACTGAAACACATGATGGTTTGAATTAATCTTCAACGCGAGTACCTATATGTCAAAATGCTATACACGAAAATAGGTTTGACTGTCTTGTCAGTCGTTAGGCAGCCGTCTACTCCGAAATTAGTGCACGATCATTTTGTTAACAAACAACCAACATGAAAGTGGTTATCTGCAATATTGATTTGTTCGTTTGTTTGTATGGTGTTTTACGTCATTTTGAACACATGTAAAGTTATATATGACGGTCGAATTGTTTGTGGTGGAGGCAGACCACCCACTTTTTCTGGGTAGACCCAGTACTGTACCCCTCCCGCCATCCGTAAGAATCGACATATTGAGAAGTTAGCAGTGTTGCATCTTTGATACCCACTGCATTATATCATGCTCGAGTTCGTAACCCTAAAATATAACAGTAGTTTAAGAACTCTTCTGCGACAAGGACTATTACAACCTGACTTTTAAGGTGATATAATTTACCGAACATCCTTGGTCATACTCACTTTCATACACTATTTATTAAACTTGTTAATAATTATCCAAAGAGATTATGACCCTATCTTTTTGCAACGCACTGCATGTTTAGTGGTTGACCCATAGTTCGCCACTATGCTTTCCTCTTTTATTGTTCGATGACCAGACATATGTTGGACCTTATGATGACGTCTACCTAAATCCTTATAGAACGGTAGGGTTTGATGTTTGTCTTTAATCCTGTCTTGTCTTACCCTTAACGGTTTGTTCTCTTGTTGCTCTGACTTCTGCAAAGCCACTGAGTACTTTCTTATAGCTTTCTAAACGTTTGTTGTTTTTTTCTATTATCATTTGTATGTTTTACTTATATGGTCTATTAATGCTGCCTTGTTTGTTAGAAATTATAACCTGGCGAGGATATATTTTTTACTCTGTCCAGTTTATCGTGATGACACAGGGTAAGAGTGAGATTTGTTGCACAGTAGAATCTGGTTTAAGCCATCAACGGCCTTTTTTGCCACTCTAAGGTGGTAAACCTATTGTCAACCTGTTTATGTTTGTGATGTCATATCTTGGCTTTTATTCATCTTTATAGTTGTTGTTTGTTCCTGTGTGTGTTTGTGGTTGACTGTCGTCCTCGAATGATACATTTTCTGTTCGATTTTTATATCTACTTTTAGGCCATAATTATTACAATCTCTACAGTGTCTCCAGCGAATACATGTAGACCGACAACGGAGATTATTTAAAGTTTAGTCTATTCAAGAGTACCGTGACATACTCTGTTTGTGTAAACATCGTCTTTGCATCCAATGCATTTCAAAAACATATTCGTTTCCAAAGTAACTGCACTTTGATGAAGATTGTCTTCTTTATATTTCGGATTTCTTTATTACATGTAGCAAGCAAATAGCGTTTACACGAGTAACATTCCAAGGTGTTATCGGAATTCAAAGCATATTCGTTAACCCATAGTTCTGTTAGAACTTACAGCCCAACCCTTTTACGATTATTGGCAATATTGGCAATAACATATGGTGAAATTAACCTGTATCCTGCGAACGCTATAGAAATTTCAAGAACAAAATAATACGATGTCGTTGTAGCCGTTGGTCTGTCTCTATGAACACACCTAAAGATTGCCGTCTTTCTCTTTAAGAAGTCAATAAATTTGGACACAAATCAATGACATAACTAATTCTGCAAATAATATAAACTAGTATTTATTTATTTGTGGACGGAATAAAGTTTATCTGACATTTAAATCATTATTTACAAAATGCAAAATATACAAGAAGACTATACATATAAAGATATAAATGCAAACAGAAATAACATGGTAGATTAGTTGATAGTCAGTCATATACAGAGAGTATGTGTGTATTTCTATTGCTGCTGCTCCATTCGTTCTCAATCACAAACATTGACATTACTAAATTATCAAAAATAATCTAGATATAGTATGATAATAAAGGACAATAATCTAGATATAGTATGATAATAAAGGACAATAATCTAGATATAGTATGATAATAAAGGACAATAATCTAGATATAGTATGATAATAAAGGACAATCAACTTAATCTGGTATTTCTATGCGTTGACAGTATTGGGATTTGTACAAATGTAAGCATAGATCAAATGTTCTTTTGAAGATTGCACGCATCGTCTTTATAACAACGCTGAGGTGTTCCTACCTTAATCATGAAAATCAAAAATATAAAATATATTGCTGAGGGATAGCCGACTGCCATTAATGAACATGTTATTTCATAACTAATACTGTATTCACAACAGACATGTACGAGGCAACGATAGCAATACAAACACGGTGAACCCTTTTGGAACACGCGTGTGTGTATGTGTGTGTGTGTGTGTGTGTGTGACCTTTGCTCATTAAGAATAAATACGGACACGCGGATTGAGTTGCCTGCCATTACATCAATTAATCAGTATACAATTGCAAATTCAAGATTGGCCTTACATTATTATAGACCGTTACTGGCCTAGTAGAGAGTCGTGGGTTCAATTTACCAAATATTGTATACAAATGGTAATACTAGCTCCCCTGCTTGATTGACGTTCAGCATATAAAATGTAATTCTAGGACTTGTAAGCGCGGTGGCAGTATAATGTCACTTGATAAGGTATCATGTCGTTATTCTAAGGCGTGTTATTCTAATGTGACTGCACTATAAAATGGAGTATTGTACTCAATGCTACAAGTAGCCACCGGCGTCATGTGACTAACGATTGTTAAAACCGGCGTTAAACCTCATACATAAATATACATTATTACAATGTTATACAATTAATTACGTTTGGTGAAATAGCGTTATGCTCATGTCGAGTAAAAATATGTTCTGTATTGCAAATTGTCTCAACAATGATACATACTTGTCATGTAATCTCATAACAAAATAACAAAGAATATATTATAAGCGATTCAATACTTTCAGTAAATAAGTTCCCTCCTAAAATAGTAGCAAACCTAATATAATGAAACAATATTGGTATACAATGATGAGAGTATTGCAGGATCAAATAGGTCATGCATTATAAAATCATATAGTTTAGATTGAGATGTGGTAGCTAATTGAAATTCGAACAAAAATATGATATTGAACATTGAAAGAATATTGTTCAAATGTATGTTACTTATTGCACAGATTATTTATGGTTTTGATCCTTTTTCAAATAAAAAAAGGTATATACTATTAACATACTGGATGAATTCTTTTTCTTTTATTTAATATGTAACACGCCTTAGTTAGAATGGCATATTTGCTTTATCTTAATAGAAACAAAGTCATGATGGCAATATGCATTTTCACAAGTAATAAAACAATTAAGTTTACTGGTTAAAATATATGTATGCATATATGTATCTATTATATTAATAATATAAGTATCCTTTGTGTATCTACACTATTAACACATTTATTAAGCTTTTAAATATATACACACTATATACATAATTACATATTTACAACTGTACTCATTGTTACGCATACACGTACTAATACAAATACTATATACGCATTTATATATTGTTAATTATGTTAGAATGGAAGCAATTTTCATTTTTCCCATTTTATGGAGATTACTTATGACAATGAACGCTTTTATGTTCCTAATGTTCGGTTTCCTAGATCGATCGAACGCTGAATGAAGTTGTGTATGGTCGGCCAAACCCATCAAAACATATAACTTACTTAAGACGATGTCTCTTGTCTCACGATTTAGATTTGGATTTTTGTTAAATGAGTTCACAACTTATTAGATGGTTCGAAAGCTTTCATTAAACGGTTTCATCTATTATTAAACGATTCGTGTTTTCATCAATCGGTTAACACTTACATTGAACGGTTTGAAAGTACATTAAATCGTTTAATAAGACGTTAATTTAAAGGACAAAGGTGATTGTATGGACTGTTTCTTTGTTAATTCGTGGGACAAGAGACATCGTCCTAAGTAAGTTATATGTTTTGATGAGTTTGTCCGCTCATAGATTTGAATCGACTCAGCGAGTAAGTCTTTGATCTGGAACCATTTAGGTTGATCAAAACAAATTACTACGTAATTTTCTTCAATTGTCGTCTGTCTTTAATCTGGAACCATTTAGGCTGATCAAAACAAATTACTACGTAATTTTCTTCAATTGTCGTCTGCCTTTCATCTGGAACCATTTAGGCAGATCAAAACAAATTACTACGTAATTTTCTTCAATTGTCGTCTGTCTTTGATCTGGAACCATTTAGGTTGATCAAAACAAATTACTACGTAATTTTCTTCAATTGTCGTCTGTAGTACAACACTTGTAAGAACAAAAGCACGTTGAACAAACTGACGACGGCAAATGTGTAAATCATGACGCCATCTCCGGTTGTAAGTATGGATGTGGTTAACCTACCAAAACCTTGAAAGATGCAGAGAAATGACGAAGTCGCTGATAACTGGCCAGGATTTTTAGTTCTGTGAATTTTATACATTTGTATTACCTGAAATTGAAAACGAGATATATGTACGCATGTGTTAGACTTACGGACGACTGTTGTTAGCAAAGATGTTGATGGAGAAACAAATAATTAACAATGCTTTTGCTCTAAATTATGAATTTAGAAATTAAAGGACTATTTACAGCCAAAGTGCTTTTTTGATGGAGCTTTTCCTATGTGTATTCCTTGTTGCTGGGTCAGTAGCAAAATAATAACTCTCTAACTTTAATAAGCCCTAATATGGTTCTATAACTCGTTCAGAGTGTCTTAATTTAGGTTTATCCAACACGTCAAAAAGTAAAAAACAAACAAATTTGCTTATAACAATTCTGAAAAAAAATTCTTTCTAATTTTTGATGCAGCAGATTGCATTGCAAATGCCCTAATATATCGAAAACAACATACCCGACTGACGAATATAGCAGGCATGCTAAGCAAATACAAACTCCACAACAACTGGCTGGAAACTGTAGGCCACAGTAACACTAGCATACATAGTATGTATATGAAGAGAAACGCTATGGACGTCTTCAGTTTGTCACTGTACCTTAGCAGCAAACATACCAATACCACGTTTTGGTGCATCAACACTATGTTTTCACCCCAGGCGCTGAAAATAAAACATCCAATGTTAAAATTGTCTTCAGTTACCTCACGTTTGATGGTATCAATACACAAGTTCTTACCCCAAACACGGTAAATTAAATGTTCATATTGACTTAATTCATTACACGTGTTGGTGCATTAACAGTATGTTCTCACACAGCCACTAAAAAGGAATGTCAAATTATGAGATTGTCGTCAATAATACCAAGATATGGTGTATTAATACTGCTGACTCACAATAGGCATTTAACATGCAATGTAAAATACCGAGATTGTCTTTACTTGTCATTATTTTGATCATTGTTTTACTGCCAGTAATACTTGATAGTACCTTAAGTTGTTTGGATTTAAACAGTCTCTGTGATATATATTTAACAGAACAATGTGAAAAGTATTACCGACATCTATAAATAAAGTGTATACCTGACTGGAAATCCTTTGTGGATCGCGTACGTGACTGTTGCTGAAGATGCTTCTAACATTAATAAAATGCTGAGGAAGCTGACACCAGATGCACTTCTATTTCTCACAATCTTGACAATCTGTGGTATTTGACCTAAATATGAAAGTTCAATGTTAATATGCTGCATGCAAAAAGATCCCTTTTGCCACTGACCGTTCCAAGACGGTACCCCTGTTGTCAACCCTTATATGTTTGTGATGTGCTTTTTACTGAATGTGTTTGGAATCACCTTGCGTTATAATACTTGTTGGAGTGACTGTATTCTGTGAATGCTACTCTCCCTGTTGGACTTATAACCTTTATTTTGTTATTTATATAATGTGGTTAATAGGTTGTATGAGGATCTCAAGGGCAAACATCAATAGTAAGTCACTTGCTTTGTTGTTTTTTTCATGTAAGATGGACTCATTTTCATTGTTAAGTTAATATGCTGCGTAGGAACGTCATAGATTTGAATCATATTTTAGGAAAGTTTGCAGTTATAGTATCTGAACGACGTTTTGCACATTCATTTAATGACGGACATGCACACTGAACATACGTTCCTCATTTTCCATCGTGTATACTCCTACTACGTAATACCATTCGTGTTCTATTAAATGCAGTGCATTAATGGCCATTTAGTTGTAGGAGTATATATCTCTATAAGCATGATAAGTGCCTTGTAATCCCGTGTTGCATTCTCAGAGATAAAACACATACTAAGCTGCAATGGTTCTTTTCCCACTTATAATTGATTAAATGATTAAAAGAAAGTGCACATTGATGCTCATGAACAAAATAGATCAAACTAATAACGTTAGTCGTTTCAACAATTCCAAATGCCCCCACGAAATATCGTACCCCACCCCTACCTGTACATAAGTATGTGGTATTTGCTTACTCATTGTCATAGTTCCAATAAGCACATATCCCAGTGCCTTGCTGAATAATGACAGCATGCATGGTCCTGCAAATAAAACAAAATATTAGTATAATGCAATCCATGCCTTCTCGATGAATCATAATATAAATATAAGAAACACTAAACAGTATATTATATAAAGTTAGAATACTGTTTTATTCTAGAAACTCTATACATGAACATTTAGACATTGTTGACCAAATTTCCCCTATAGGTATCACTTATGGGTTAGGCATGCATACATATCTCCTCATATAAGCGTTTGGCATGCATGCATATCTTACCTTAATCCAGGTATTTGGGATGGATATGTTCGCATATCTATCAGCGCGCATATCCATCCATCCCATGTTAGGTATATATTGGGTCAGAAATGAAACAATTTTGTTTTATACAAAAGTATTCTAACTGTTATTACAGCAAATTATAATAGCTAGAAGAAAAACGAGTGGAATTGCAAATGTGGTATAACTTAAAGGGGTTAGACCTATCCATTATATATAAATATTATGTGTGTGCATTTGTAACCCATACTCTTCATTGGTTGTATGTTGTATGGGATAGCTGTAGTTAGTTTTGTTTGTTTGTTTGAATGGTGTTTAACGTCATTTTTAGCACATGTAAGGCCATATAGACGGTCGATATGGTTTGTGGTAGAGGCGGACCACCCCATGTTTCTGGGTAGAACCGGTACTGTATACATCTCGCTAGCCGTAAGAATCGACCCCTGGAAGCAACAAACACAAACAAGAGAGAAAAGTAAAAGACTCGGTTTTATTGAGTCTGTTCATGAGAGGTAATTATAAGATGCAACACCTCTCACGCCTCCTAGCACCGGCTTAAGCGATATTCTACTTTAAAGCAACACATTGAACGAGATTGATGATACGAAAGGACAGAGGAGCAGTAAATAATAACAATACCGATTTGTATTCGGGGCGACCTTTTACGGCCGCCACACAGCACTAAACAAACGCTAGTATGAATGTCAATAAATACAGAAAAGTTGATCCTTTGGAAGGACCAAACACAAACAAGAGAGAACAGTAGAAGACTCGGAATGGGATTGATGATCCCAAAGTACCAACACATGTCAAGCTCCCAGTGGGTGAAACACTAATTGTTTTTTCTTATTTTTTTTGTGAATGACGGCCGTATTATATTTGAAAATGGCCTCTTTATGTTTTTGATGTATGCTGATCAAACAGTCAAACTGAATATATTTATTTGTTAGTTGTAATTAAGGGATTACTTTAATTACAAGTGAAGATTTTTCGCGTTATGAGCACCTTTTTTTATCGCTTCTCAAAACTACCCACACAGCTGTCCACCTGCAAACAATACCACGAACACTTTTTTAAAATTGATAAATATTGGGTGGTACAATCAACTGCGCGGAGCATGTCCAAACTATGAACTTGCAATTTACTGGTCACTAACATTTTATAAATTTTTCTATCAAGGCGACATGCGTGACATATTGAATAAAAATAAATATCATAATGTTACCTTCGGTGGTTGTATCCATTTTATATATATTAAGAAAGTGGTCAATGTTTAATATATCCTTTTATTGAATGTTCTGCTATTTCTTAAACATACTTGACGATGTTCAAACATGTATTATTCTAAATTAAACTGTATTTGAATTATTGACTAAGTATTAAATATTCTATACACAATGTGTGTACATGTAGCTTAACGACACACACTCAAAATCATTATCAGCTTGTGTTATGTACTACATTTATCATTAGTCATATTCAGTACACTCATAGATATTAAACTCACATGAACACAATCTGTATATAGTTAAAGGCCCTTATATCTAATATGGTTGATTAACATACTCAATGTTGACTGGTTATTGGGGTGGTCTGAAAAAAGCTTAAAAAAGCTATTTAAAGCTCTGATGTCATGTACGTCAACCGTTAAGACGTCATTTTAAACACGTTAATCTTTGAGACGTCCTTTTAAACGTCAGATGCAAAATAGCAACGCAAGGAAATGCGTTATTTTAAGCGATGTTACGTTCCAACAACACATTTAAATAGGATGAAGCTATATATTCTTCTCATTTGTTGTTGATAGTTATACAATGTAAGTTGTGAGAATGTGTTTGTATTTTGTGCATTCTCTCGACAAAATGTGTTTCTTGATACATAAAACTCCATGATAGATAAGAAATAAAATATTACAGCGGGTTAATATTGTGCGAGATCAAAACCTGGCGTTTGGGACTTGAAACACATCGAAACTGCGGGCCTGCGGCCTTTGGTATCGATGAACTTCAAATCCCGCCAACCAGATATAGATATTATTGAACCACTCATCTGGTGTATACCTGTATGTGGTGTATGAAAACTAACATGTAAAATAACCATCAATAAAACAGATAGATACAAGCAAATTGTCCGAAATATTTAATCTATTTATTTAACACGCTTGATAGAAAATTAATGAACGATTTGGTTGCTAACGCCCTATATTATGAATAAAATATAAGACAAACTAAATGAAGCGTTTATTTGACGTTGATGGGCTTTAAGACGGACTAATTAGCAAAGAGTCACTTTCTTATTGTTGCCTTTGGGTACCTGAAACCTCGTTACTATATAGATGGTGTGCATAGTGTTCTTTACGCGTTACGAATAAATACATTGCGTGGTCCCGCCTTAATTCCCATTAAGCGATGGGAAAGCTTGTATTAGCAGGATTTTATAGCAAATAAAACACGTTTAAAAACATTTTACTGAAAAATAAATGTGATAACCTGCTTAAAATTACCTGTTAAATGTTTTAATTTTACAATATGCAAATCGTTTAAGCCAAAATTAAGGTTTTATTTCATACCCCAGCCAACCCCCCGTTTTCGCTTCTTGGAGAAGGGGTATGTAACTTAGTAACGAACATCTCCAGATTTTGTTTTACGCTCCTCCTCGTCACTGTTTGCCACTAAAGGGGCGTGGCTATACCTTACTACAACTATCGGAATTTAGAGTATGGTCACTATGACGTCACAGTGTTACTAAGTACACTTTGCTACAAAAAAGATAGAGCCTGTCTCATCGAGGTGTTTTAATAACCAACGAGCTGAGACAGGCTCTATCTTTTTTGTAGTATGGTGTACTTAATAACACTGTGACGTCATAGTGACCGTACTCTAAATTCCAATATCTGGTAGTTGTAGTACGGTATAGCCACGCCCCTTTAGTTACACTAAATTAAACGATTTAATGCTCTGCATTCGTCAAAGGAAATCACCGACCATGCTACAAACCTTACATATACTAGTATTTTGTAAATATACGAATTATTTGTGAAAAATGTATTTAGCAACATCAGTACACACGCCTTTAATTTAGAAATAAACCGATAAGTGAGGCTGGACTTTGCCCCTACTTGAGTTAAGTTTACCAGGATGTTACTACGCATTCCGTATATGGTATGTACGTGCCATGGTATTGTCAAGTTCGATCGGGTCTGTGTCAATATATGGTATCAATATATCATGTTGCTGTGAAAGATGCTCTTGTTGCCGTATACATGTTTCTACTCCTTCATGTGCCGTCTTTACTGGGGACGACTGGAGTAAATCAATCGCGGAGGAATAGGGTATTAAACTAAAGATAAATGACAAAGACCGTTTGCATTATTAATATATTCCAGAGTTTTAAAAAATATTGATGTGTGATACATTTTTGCTTTTTATATGAATAATTTATTCAATGCATTATCATGGTTATAAAAGCAAAGGACCACAAAATAGAACAGTAATAGTTAGTAATACTTAATACTTAATAGTATGGACATCATATTCATAAAAAAAAATAATGCAAGTAACAATTGTAAAAAATACAACTTAACTTAACAATTGAAAAAAGGGCAATAAATTGTTCAATTCCAGCACTTTAAAAATGAGCAAAATCTAAACATGATCCGTAAACTATTTTGCGGAGTATAGTATAAATTACTGTTTTAAAAATGTATAGCTCAATTCAAGATTGGTGTGTTTCTCCAGTTTAACTAGGACGTCATATTGAAGCTCGGTTTACATTGTGTCTTAGAACAGAATGATATTCACTCATGACTCAATAACATATAAAAATGATAAGTCTAACTAGTGGGAGGAGCCGATACAATCACTGTCTGTTTTAACACGTAATGCTACATCAGTGTCAGTTTCACACCTGACAGGTCACCGGAATATGTGGATTCGGGAATTTAATTGGACTTTTAGCCTTTAAAAACATCAATTTATAACCCAAAAAAAGCATGCGTTTGTGTAGTGCATTAGATCGCAATATCTTCTATTGTGTTTTGCAAAGTGTAGCTATTACTTACATACCGGATATGGCTATCCGCGTTTCATATGGGTGATGGAAAGCCTGATCTTACCCATGGGGGAAGATAAAGGTCAAGCGCTGATATCAAAAATGACAGTTGCATGGCGTAACCCCCCCCCCCACCCCCAGATATTTCAGAAATTCCAACCCTTGGTATAACTGTTCTAATCGGAACCACGGCAGAGCCTCGGTTCCGATGAAAACAATCATACCTCGAGTTGGAGTTCCAGATCTTCAACGAATAACCATGAAAGATTTTTATAATACGAATTATAGTTTTACAATGTATAGCTATATACACAGAATAGTATTATCAGTTATAATACTATAGTGCATCTATCATTGCTACGTCATATTATGTATAGCCTACACCAACATCACACTCAGGACATCCACCAACCATCACCATCGTATCATATAATGGACTTTGCATACATAGTATGATTATGTTATCATGTATAGCAATGTGGTGTCAAGGTCAGATCACAAGTGGTCGTATAGACTATTAACTGGATAAAGGACGTTGAGTTTAGATTAGTTTTTATATGTTAATTAGTTCATGTCTATGCATTCATATTAATTATGTTTTTGTTTATTTATTATTAATGTGCATTTGTTTGTTTGTTTGTTTGTTTGTTTGTTTGTATGTTTTTTTACGTCATCTTCAACACATGTAAGGTTATATATGACTGTCGATTTTTGTGTTGTGGAGGCAGACAACCCACTTTTCCTGGTAGAACCAGTACTATATACATTCCCGCCATCTGTAAGAATCGACACTTCCTCCCTTACAAGTCGAGCTCCCAGTGGGAGGCGAGAAGGTTTACAACGCAACGTCGTTAACCCCTCGTCCACGGAGATGCTATTAATGTGCAATTTGAGTATATCGTCTACTTACTGATTATGTAATCCGCAGTTCAATTCGAATGGTGAACGCACAATTAGTATACCTATATAAAAAGTAAAGTATAAACTACGCTAGTGTCACATTGACCTCCCAAATTGTTCATTTGTAATAAAATTGAATTGAATTGGATTTTATAGTCGCACCAACAGCTAAGGTTGTATGGCGACTTTCCAGCTTCCACTGGTGGAGGAAGACCCCAGGTGCCCCTCCGGGAAATATTCGTATACGGACAGGCACCTGGGTGAACCACCGACGTTCCGCAAGCCAGCTGGATAGCTTCATTACATAAATATTCCTAGGCCTATGAGGGATCGAACCAACAGCGGTGAGAGGCAAGTGAATTCAAGTCAGAGACTCTAACCACTCGGCCACGTACGCCCCATATTGTAATATATAACCAGGTCCTAAGTGACATTTTTATTTTTAATATTTGGGGTGGTCGGGAGAGGAGTGGTTTGTAGTGGGAGGGGAACACTATGGGCGCAATGTGCATACAAACAATGACTATATGTCATATCTACAAGACATATATGATTAATTATGGTATGTAAATATGTATCATTTACATGTTATATCTAAATATATCACCAAAAAAGTACCTAAATCTGAAATAAACATAAGCCAATAAGTGTGTACTCACCATATGTCATTTGTCTGGCCGTAAATATATGATTCATCTCATTGAGGCATGTTCGAGTCATAAATTGACCGGAAGTAGACATTTCCATGACAGACGTTTTTAAACTTAACGGAATTCCACCGTTCTGCAACGTTTAAATTGTCTTAGTTATGTAGTTTTGTACAAAACAAAACAAAACGAAAAAAAAGAAACAAGTATATATCAGTCAGAGATAGTAGTTTAATTCCTCGGTTTTGTTTTCAAATTGATTCAGATCTCGATTGTGGAAAAACAATTTCT
This sequence comes from Cyrtodaria siliqua, assembly GCA_037043455.1. NCBI lineage: Eukaryota > Metazoa > Mollusca > Bivalvia > Adapedonta > Hiatellidae > Cyrtodaria > Cyrtodaria siliqua. The sequence goes on along the minus strand of JAWPHD010003151.1, from coordinate 149,903 downwards.
TAACAAGCAGCCCAAACTAGACATTTAAGCAGTTTTCCACTTGCATTATAAAACATCACAATTGAAACAAAGTCATATTTTACCAAAAGTGTGCTACATAATGATGAAACAGCTGCGTATGTCCATATATATAGTGAGATTGTTCTTATCTCCAGACATCTAATCCCGACGTGTTTGTCAATATGCTATCATTCGTCTGCATCCGATGGTTCATCGCGTATAATGTCATGCATTCCCATATGAAAAGTCATGATCGTTGTTTGTAAACATGTTTATAATACTTAACATTACTGATATATATATAACTTTGGACTCTTCAGCATCCAGCCAGTATCGTACGATAACTGTTATTAGCCGCACTTACGATCTTAAGTTCATAGCAAGGGTGATTAAATATCGTAAGACTAACTTAGGCCAGACTCAGGCTGAGTGTTATTACTTAATGGACATCTGAGGCCTTCGATTCTAAACTGAGTGATGTTAACGTAAAATACCGCCAAAGTCAAAAGCCGGTGTTTTTAAATTCGTTGCCCCTTTTCAGTATTTAGTATAATCAATTGCATATTTCATAAAAACTGAAGAAAAAGACATAATAAAGAAAGAACTTCGAATTCGTCTAATGACGCATTATTATCAGATATGACTATACAATGTATGAATGAATAGTGTTTTACGGCAAGTCGGCACATACATAGGTCATATGCTGCGCAAAAACTGATGAAAGATGACTTGAATGTTGTTTAACGGCTCATCAACACTTTATAGATGAAAGATGAATGAATGAATGAATGAATGGTGTTTTACGGCACGTCGACACATAAATAGGTCATATTGTGCGCAAAAAATGATGAAAAACGAAGAATTAATTAAAAATTAATGTAAATATGTAAAGATAAAATTATTAAAAAATAAGGGATGATAAGGTGTAATATAAACTATGAAAGATGAAGAAATGAAGTTGTAAATAAACATTAATGTAAATATATAAAGATTAAACTGTTTAGAAATAAGGGATGATATGACAATACAAATGTTATATCAACATAGGATTGTATATTGCTGTTGTTCGATGTTTTACTCACACTTGAGGTTAACATATTTCAGATTTCTAAACTTTTTGTTTTAATATAAAACAATGTGTTCGTGATCTGTTTAGAATACGATCACTGTTGATGTAGTTTGCAAACATCAATGCACACCATTAACGGGGATCTATTCCCGCAATCACATGTACATATACTTATAAACTACAAAAGGGCCAAGTTTGAGGAGTACACTGGAAACAGAACATCTAAATGTTAGCTGATATGTGTTTAGAACACTTTATGTAGTCCTGAAGTTGGTTCATCTCTTATGGAAGTAGTCTGTAATCGAAAAGTTAGCTATGAACATATTCTGTAGTCGAACAATTAGGTCATCTTGCTAGGGACGTAGTCTGTAGTCTAAATGTTTGCTTATATTGATATAGACATAATCTCTAGTCGAAGAAGTAGCTCAGGTTGCTATAACACATTCCGCAGTCGAACGTTTAGATCATCTTGCTATGGACATACTTTCTAGTCGAAGAAGTAGCTCAGGTTGCTATAACTCATTCTGCAGTCGAACGTTTAGATCATCTTGCTATGGACATACTTTCTAGTCGAAGAAGTAGCTCAGGTTGCTATAACACAATCTGCAGTCGAACGTTTAGATCATCTTGCTATGGACATACTATCTAGTCGAAGAAGTAGCTCACGTTGCTATAACACATTCTGCGGTCGAACGGTTAGATCATCTTGCTATGGACATACTCTCAAGTCGAAGAAGTAGCTCACGTTGCTATAACACATTATGCAGTCGAACGGTTAGATCATCTTGCTATGGACATACTTTCTAGTCGAAGAAGTAGCTCAGGTTGCTATAACACATTCTGCAGTCGAACGTTTAGATCATCTTGCTATGGACATACTTTCTAGTCGAAGAAGTAGCTCAGGTTGCTATAACACAATCTGCAGTCGAACGTTTAGATCATCTTGCTATGGACATACTATCTAGTCAAAGAAGTAGCTCACGTTGCTATAACTCATTCTGCAGTCGAACGGTTAGATCATCTTGCTATGGACATACTCTCTAGTCGAAGAAGTAGCTCACGTTGCTATAACACATTCTGCAGTCGAACGGTTAGATAATATTTTCGTCAGGTATGGAACCACCGTTTATAGACAAATTGTTGGTATCCCTATGGGTACGAACTGTGCACCACTTGTCGCAGATTTGTACTTATTTTGCTATGAAAGGGATTTCATGTTGAGTCTTTCACCAGATACCCAGGCAGATATTATTGAAGCCTTTAATGATACCTCTCGGTATCTGGATGACATATTGAACGTTGACAACCCTTTCTTTCCAACTATGATTAATTATATTTATCCTAAAGAACTTCAGCTTAACAAAGCTAATATATCTGATAATAACGCTTCTTTTCTTGATTTAGATCTCTCGATTGAAAATGGTAAAATAATTAGCAAAATCTATGACAAGAGAGATGATTTTAATTTTGACATTGTTAATTATCCCCACTTGGATGGGGATGTTCCACGAGCAACTTCTTATGGGGTCTATGTGTCTCAACTTATTCGTTTTTCTAGAGCTTGTACTCGAGTTGAGGACTTTAATATTCGTAATCTTTGTATAACTAAAAAGTTACTCAATCAGGGTTACCGTTACCATAAACTTCGTAAAACCTTTGCAAAATTTTATTATCGTAACCCTGATCTTCTTTCCAAATATAAAAGTAATTTAAGGACTCTTCTGCGACAAGGACTATCACAACCTGACTTCTATGGTGATGTGATTTATAAACTTCGTAAGATTCTAGGTCATGATCACTTTCATACTATCTTTGTTAAACTTGTTAAAAAGTTTATCAAAAGAGGTTATGACCCTATCATTTTGCAACGTACTGCATGCTTGGTGGTGGACCCTTTTACAGTTCGCCACTATGCTTTCCTCTTCAATTGTACGATGACCGGACAGGCTGTGGACCCTGTGATGGCGCCTACCTAAAGCCCATTGGGACGGTGGCGTTTGATGTTTGTCCATGATCTTTCTTGTCGTGCCCTTAATGGTTTATTCTCTTACTGCTCTGGCTTCTGCAAAGTCATTGAGTACCTTCATTGTGGCTTTCTAGGCTATTGTTTTTTTGTTTGTATTATATTTACACGAGCATATTTGTGTTTTACTTATATTGCCTATTGATGTTGCCTTATTGGTTAGAGATTAGATCATGGCGGGGATTTCTTTATTTACACTGTCCTGTTTTAATGGGATGACAGTAGGGTAAGTGCGAGGTTTAGTGCACCCTAGAACCGGTTTAAACCCCCAGTGGCCTACTTTGCCACTGACCGTTCCAAGGCGGTAGCCCTATTGTCAACCCTTTTTGTGTTTGTGATGTCGTTTGCATTTATTATTGCTTTTGCCTTCTTGTTTGTCTGTTTGCGTGTTTGTTTCTGTGTTTTGTGGTTTACTGTCCTCCTTGAATGCTACTTTCCCTGTCCGATCTTTTCATATTTCTTGCTATGGACATACTCTCTAGTCGAAGAAGTGGCTCACGTTGCTATAACACATTCTGCAGTCGAATGGTTAGATCATCTTGCTATGGACAAACTCTCTAGTCGAAGAAGTGGCTCACGTTGCTATAACACATTCTGCAGTCGAACGGTTAGATCATCTTGCTATGGACATACTCCCTATTCGAAGAAGTAGCTCACGTTGCTATAACACATTCTGCGGTCGAACGGTTAGATCATCTTGCTATGGACATACTCTCAAGTCGAAGAAGTAGCTCACGTTGCTATAACACATTCTGCAGTCGAACGGTTAGATCATCTTGCTATGGACATACTCTCTAGTCGAAGAAGTAGCTCAGGTTGCTATAACACATTCTGCAGTCGAACGGTTAGATCATCTTGTTATGTACTTTATCTCTTGAAGAAGCCTTAGCTGCTCACAAATTCTATTAACATATTATGTTGTCGAACTGTAAGCTAATATTGCTATGGACGTAGTTTGTGGACGAACAGTAGCTCATCTGGCTGTGGACTTAGAAATTAGTCCAAATATTAGCTCATCTTGCTATGAACATACTCTATATTTGAAGTGTTAGCTGATGTTGCTATGCACATATTCTGCAGTTGAACAGTATGTCAGCTTGCGATGGATGTCATTTGTGCTCAAACAGTTAACTCATTTTGATATGGACGCCATCTGTAGTCGAACAATGGGCTGATCTTGCTATGGACATAATCGAAGAGTAAACACACGTTGCTATGCATATATTCTGTATTCGAACAATTATTAGTCTGTAGACAAACAGTGGAATAACGTTGCCATAAACATATTCTGTAGTCCAATAGTTCATCTTGCCATGTAAATACTCTATATCTGAAGATTTAGTACACGTTGCTATCGAAATACTCTATATCTGAAGAGTAAGTACACGTTGCTATGGAAATACTATGTATATATATATGAAGAGTTAGTTCACGTTGCTATGGAAATACTCTATATCCGAAGTGTTAGTACACGTTGCTATGGAAATACTCTATATCTGAAGAGTTAGTTCACGTTGCTATGAAAATACTCTATATCTGAAGAGTAAGTTCATGTTGCTATGTAAATATTCTATATCTGAAGAGTAAGTACACGTTGCTATCGAAATATTCTATGTCAGAAGATTTAGTTTACGTTGCAATGGAAATACTCTATATCTGAAGAGGTAGTTCACGTTGCTATGCACATATTTTGTAGTCAAACAGTTAGCTCATTTAGCTATGGGCGTAGTCTAAAGACAACCAGTTAGCTCATCTTGCTATGGACGTAGTCTGTAGATAAACAGTTAGCTCATTTCTCTATGGATGTAGTCTGAAGACAAAAAGTTAGCTCGTTTCGCTATGGACGTATTCTATAGACTAGCAGTTAGCTCATCTGGCTATGGACGTAGTCTGTAGATGAACAGTTAGCTCATTTCTCTATGGATGTAGTCTGAAGACAAAAAGTAAGCTCGTTTCGCTATGGACGTATTCTATAGACTAACAGTTAGCTCATCTGGCTATGGACGTAGTCTGTAGACGAAAAGTTAGCTCATTTCGCTTTGGACTTATACGAGTATTGTAGTCGAAGGGCAAGCTCATACTAATCATTGAATGCACGGAGAAAGAGGTGCTTTTAAATGCACATAGTTCAGGAAAGACAACTTACTTCTGTTTTAATTTAAATTGATACATATAAACACAAACACATTTGTCGAACAGAAATTTAAGATATCCCATTAAGCATAAAAGTCAAACAGGAAATGCAGCTTTCGCAGAACAAAGTAAACTCCAAAACACGCAAAATGACAAACATGAATGGCAATGTTAATACGGAATAAAGGCATATGACGTCACAAACACAAAAATGAACGGTCAGTGGCAGAAAAAGGCCGCTTGGGGTTTAAACCAGGTTCTAGGGTGCACCAAACATCACACTCACCCTACTGTCATCCCAATAAAAGGGAACAGTGTAAATAAAGAAATCCCCGCCAAAGCTATTCTCTAACAATCAAGGCAGCATTAATAGGCAATATAAGTAAAACACAAAGATGCTCGTTGATTTAAAAATACAAAAACAATAGCTCAGAAAGCCACAAAGAAATTACTCAATGACTTGGCAGGAGTCAAAGCAACAAGAGAGTAAACTAATGAGGCACGATAAGACAAGATTGCAGACAAACATCAAACGTCACCGTCCTTTTGGGGTTTAGGTAGATGTCATCATAGAGTTCATAGCCTCTCCAGTCATCGCACAATTAAAGAGGAAAGATTAGTGGCGAACTGTAAATGGGTCCACCACCAAGCATGCAGTGCGTTGCGAAAAATTGATAGGGTCATAACCTCTTCTGATAAACCTTTTAACAAGGTTAACAAAGTTAGTATGAAAGTATTAAGACCAAGGATCTTACGATGTTTGTAAATCACGTCACCATAGAAGTCCGGTAGTGATAGTCCTTGCAAACTTGAATTTTAACGTACATGGAATATATATATTTGATAGTAAACGGTAGACTTTCCCTAGAACCGGTTTAACCCCCCCCAATGGCCTACTTTGCCACTGACCGTTCCAAGGCGGTAGCCCTATTGTCAACCCTTTTTGTGTTTGTGATGTAGTTTGGAGTTTCAGAAGTAACAATAAATGATTGTGTAAACCAAACCTTTTGAGTATAATTAAAATTCTAATTTGCATTGGTTTATCCCATATTTGACAGGTTGTTTGTCAGTGCCGGCGTGATCTGGTAAGTGTTATGGCATGTAAGTCATACATTTTATTTAAGACAGGGTTAGTGTGCCAATTGTTATTGACAAACTGCTATTCCTACCTAGTCTAAGTAGACAGACAGACACGAAGGCTGGACCAGAACGGATGCACGAACACAGCCAGTGATGGCTGATAACAATTCATTAATCGAATGTGTGATCAATACAGGGTACATCACGTTATGTAAATTTAGATCTAAAGTATTTGTATACTTACTGAGACGGGGGTTTATTATTAGTACACTTACTGAGACAGAAGTTTACAAATAAATACGTTACAAAGAAGGTTATATTGGGTCAGTAGGCCTCCAGTGGATACATTATACTGATGAAGACGTTACGCAATCTAGACGCCCTTAATGGTTTATTCTCTTGTTGCTCTGGCTTCTGCCAAGTCATCGAGTACCTTCATTGTGGCTTTCTCAGCTATTGTTTGTTTTTGTATTATATTTACACGAGCATGTCTGTGTTTTACTTATATTGCCTATTGATGCTGCCTTGTCGGTTAGAGATTAGATCATGGCGGGGATTTGTTTATTTACACTGTCCTGTTTTAATGGGATGACAGTAGGGTAAGTGTGAGGTTTGGTGCACCCTAGAACCGGTTTAAACCCCCAGTGGCCTACTTTGTCACTGACCGTTCCAAGGCGGTAGCCCTATTGTCAACCTTTTTGTGTTTGTGATGTCGTTGCTTTTATTATTACTTTTGCCTTCTTGTTTGTCTGTTTGCATGTTTGTTTCTGTGTTTTGTGGTTGACTGTCCTCCTTGAATGCTACTTTCCCTGTCCGATATTTTTATATTTATTTCATCGTATATGTATGGTTCAATGCGTAGCCATACAGACTAAACCTATAAATGGAATTTCTACCCGATGTGTATCTTTTTAAATATGAACTGTACGTTTATTTGCGAAATGAGTGTATTATTATTATCCCATTCGTGTGGGTATGATTTCTAAAGTATGCCAATGGTATCCGGTTAAGATCGGGAATTCCACACAAGGTATTACTGTTTTGTCGAAACCGATGTTGGCATGTCCCTATCTTCACCAAATACCAATGACAGCTTTCTATTGTTGCACGCCGTTGACATTGTGCGCGCAAAGCTGGTATGTGTTTTTATGTGTCTTTTATGTCTACTCGAGGTATACATATTAAGATACGCTCATTTCCCTTCTACTCGTTTTCAAAAAATAAGCCTTTACACATTTAGAAACCCTCTTTATTGCATACGTATGCAACATAAATCCTCCTCCCGTAAAATCCTTGCTACTCGAGGCGATGCAAACTTCCAGAACACGTTACTCTAGTAATAATCCTATTATATATATATGCTTGTTTATATACGTCACTAGATAAACAACTGTATTTAAAATAGTGGTGTAAATGTTACTATCGAATTAATAGTATTAAACGTATTTAACGTCTTTGTAGGAACCCTAAATGTGAAAACGCTCATAAAATGTGAAAACTGTCATAAATGTAATTACATATTACCATAAACGTGAAACTAACCATACATGTGAAAACCCCTGAACGACCCTGGTGATAAATGTAATAAAATGTTAAACGTGAAAACTTTTTTTAATCGTAAACGTGAAAACATAGCAACGTTAAACGTTATTTTTTTTCCTCAACTCTTTTATAACAGTAGATAATATAGTAAAAACAATAGTTAATATCGTCACATGTCGATTGTGTTACTATTTTGTCTCTAATTAGCTTTTTATGTGCACGTTTTGAAGAAGAAAAAACGGATCGTATGTCACGCAGAGCGGGCGGCGAGCGGGTGGAAGGATTGGTTTCCGTTCATTTAAAAGAGAACGCCTAGTATATGGATTGACTTCATATTTGGGTACTATGTTTATGGCCACAATATTCGGTCAAGGTCGACAACTATCCAGATCGCACCGGAGTTATGGTCCTTTTATTGTTAAAAGACAATGTTTGCGGTTTCCGCCAAATAACTAAATATTTATAATCCAATCTTGATACTCGTAAAACTTTAGGATAATGTAAATGAGCACAATATCCCGGCCAAGTTCGATCACCAACCATAATGATCCTTTAACGCCTGAGTTATGTCGCTTGGATATTTAAAAATTGACGACTTTTATCATTATAATCCGATCTTGATAAAACGTTGGGACAGCGTTTACATGGTTTATGGACACAATAGCTTGGCAACGTTTGATAAACAGCCAGATCGCACTTTATAGCTATAATTATAGCCCTTTGATTTTTGAAAAATGATGAATTTTGCAGTTTCCACTCCATAACTTAACATTTATAATCCAATATTATTGATCCTTGGGGACTTTGTTTATGAGCATACTATCTGAATAAGTTCGATGAGCAGCTAAATCGCAAATATAATGCCGTAGTTATGGCCCTTTGATTCTTTAAAACTGAATAGCTTTTGCAATGTCGTCTCAGTAACCTATACTTGATGACTTTGCCCACTTATTGTCTTGGGCATCAAAGTAATAACTAGAAATGTGTTAAATACAAACGGAGCATAAATAAGTTATAGATATATAGATAGATAGTTTATTCAAACATAAGGCATATTACGCCCAACAGTTCACATGCAAATAGTACATACATGTAATCATGTATATGAAATACACACAATATTTTCCAGTTAATGACACTTGTATAATTTAATAGGTTAGTTTCAAAATCATCTGTATATGTTACTAGTTAAAAGTAGTTGACAACTATTAAGTATATAAGTGTTTAATATATATTTTTAAATTAATAGTCCTAAGTAATGATCAGTACACATTTTTATGTTTGGACAAAAATGGAGAAAAGTGATATTTATTTATAAAGCATGTCGTCTCTTCTTTCAAAATTCTTACTAATGAAAACTGACAGTTTAAGTTCAATAAATGTTGGTATGTTTGGGCGTTTCCAAAAATATTTGTTAACATATTCTTTTCTAATATCATGATATAGTAAACACTCCAGTACAAAGTGAAATTTGTCTTCTAGTATATTACAAAGCTGGCATTTTCTTTCGGATCTTGACGTTTTAGGTCTATGCCATCGACCAGTTTCTATTTCTAACCTGTGACTAGAGACTCTTAGTTTTGTAAAAAAGCTCTAAATTTCTTTATATTTAGTACATCTAGATAATACTTAAACCTGAAATCTGATAATATTCTGTATGTACTAGCTCTAGTAGAAGCTGCTAATTCAGCATTTCAATTTTGTATAAACATATCTTTTATTCGTTGTTTAAATACTAATGAAATACGTTATGTTTTCTACTTCTTCAGAATACCCAACTTCATTAAATCCTGTTCGTTCCAATAACCCTTTAATTTGAGATGCCCAGTTTAATTTGTTTGGCTTAACAATCAGATCATTTAACATAACACTATACATATTTATTATATATTTGCGATCACTCGTACGTGTAGTTTTTTAACCAGAACCGGATCATATAGACCATACGTTGATTTTTAAAGGACACTCCCGAGTTCATCATATAGGAAATTATTTTGAGGGTGTGTTTTAACACATGAAAGATGTTTACAGAATAGAAGGTGTACTTTCTCCAACTTGTCCGCATTTGAAAATCACCATATCTCTGCGCCATAATTTAAAATTGGCAAAATGAGTTTGTCAAAATGTCTAACGTGTGACTGACTGATAAGTCAGTAAATTGATTTATATATGACTTCATTTTGAAGATTGCCTTTAATGCCTGGCCACTTAATGATTCGAACTTTTGATCAAAAGAACCGTCTGTGGTAAAGACAATTCCCAAATAGGTAAACTTATTTACAATTTCAATTACAGTATCATTATATGTGAACAATAGGTTCCTTTTTTATCTGACCGCCTTTTTTGAAAAGCATGACCTTCGTTTTATTTACATTTACAACCAATTTCTATTTCTGGCAATAACTGTACAGTACATCTAACCCATCTTGTAGCCCCTTTTCAGTATCCGAAAATATCACTATGTCATCAGCGTATAAGAGTCCAGTATCGATACCTTTAAAACCATTCAGTGTAAAATATTATTCTAAATCTTTACATACATAGAAAATATGAAAGGTGACAAACAATCGCCCTGCGGCGCTCCAAGAAAACAGCTAAAACAGTCACTTATACGTGTGTACATGGTTATATAAAATGGATTCACACGTATCGGGGCGTATATTGTGTCAATTTGCCACTCTTATTTGGTATGTACCATTCAGTACCAAGGGTTATACATACAATGCCACATACGTCCCTTCATTACATCTTAGTATGTAAGAAGGTCAGCAATTGCTTGCCGAGATAAATGACGATACCGATGAAGTCCTATTTTTTAAATGATAATTATGTGATGAGATCGTTATGCTCGAAGACGAAAATCGGGGAGCATATAGTTGCCACTTTGTCGTTGCGTCCGTCCCTCCCTCCACTCAGTCGAATTAAATAAAACTGGGTACAATGACTTGAAGGGAAACGAACCATAACTTTACTATGTTTACATTGGTTAATGACAGAATTAGCAAACGTTTAAATTTTTTCGCAAATTCTTGTCCGGAAACCATTGAGTCAAATGTAATGAAACTTGAAAATGATAAATGAAAGAAAAGTACATAGTGCAAGAACTGCAACTCTACCTTAAATAATTGTTATTTTACACTCTATTGTTTTTTCCAAATAATCGTTCGATCTTTTCCTGATTTGGATAACATGCACGATAAATTTAATAATAAATAACAATAAATAAATAATACCAGTTTACTTATCACTATATGCAGACATCACCTCCTGTAAGGTAAGCATGCTAATAACTAGGTTTGAACTTATGTCATAGACAGGGCTTTTCATTTGTTTTTGGGTTACAGGGAAATTTATACTTCTTCGTTTGTTGTATTGGGGACTGCTAGAAGTAGCATGTCAGCCAGCTAACCAAAGAGAGTAAAGAAGAAGAGAAAGACAAAGGAGAAGAAGAAGAAAAAAAGAAGAAGCAGAAGAAGAAGAATGAGAAGAAGAAGAAGGAGCAGAAGAAGAAGAATGATTATTAACAAGAGGCATAATAGGGCCAGTGGAGACGCTCTACTGGCTAAAATATATCTTACATGTATAGCAGGTGAAGCGGGATGAGATGGACCATGATCATGTTGCACGTACATCTTGAATAAGTTTGGTTGGTACAGATCAAACAGGAATATAAAGGGACACTGTCCGTAAGCAGATTTTGAGCATAGACACATAACTGTCTAATTTTTATTCTGTATCAGTGAAATGTATACATGAAAAACATTAGCATAGACCTAGATAAGCCTGTAGTAATACATTCGTGAGTTTGAAAAAATAGAGTTGTATTTATTATTTTCTGCTGATCACATGACATCCATTAGTTATGGCATTTAATTGCAATTAAATGTAACAATACATCATGTTGCACATTTAATGATTGCTTAAATGTGGTATTACAGAACAGAACAGAACAGAACAAATCTTTTAATATATACAATCTCAGGTAACATGGGTTACAACAAGAGAGAAAGGTACATTACATACATACAAATGGTACAACACAACGGTATACAAGGATCATTACATAGGTTAAATGAGAAGGGGGAAAGCAGTATCAATAAAATACGTCTAATGTACGACGTTACTTGGCATTTTGTAAAATAATTCTGACGAAGACACATAGTTTTTTTTGGACTTTGATTGCGGGATGGGTTAAAAGCTATTTGTATTTATTTAATGACATTCGTGTGCTGATAGAAATAACGTGGTATGTAATGCTTGAGCATTTGATCAAAATGTGTTGACATTTTAATAAGTAGTGGAATTCGTCACCTATGTCGGAATCGCAAAGTGTAAAACGTCTGAGGTTATACGCAGTGTTAGTAAATCTGCCAGTTTCAACGGGGAACCTATGATTAGTCGTATAGAATTTAAATAAATAAATATAATTGCTTCTTGGTAATTTAAGATATTTTTCGAATATTAGGTCATCTTTAAAAAGGTTGTAATGTTTCCCTTTCGACAATTTTTGTAAGATGGATCTCCAAGATTGTGTCATGGAAACTAAACAAACCTTTTCACCCTCCTCTAATAATGTTAAATCAACATATTACTGAAGTTCAAACCCACAAACACCTGGGCGTCTATATTTCAAACGACTGTAGTTGGCACTCGCATATAGACTATACTAAGAAAAAAACCTAGTCTAGAATAAACATAATGAGAAGACTTAAACATCGTCTTAGTAGGTAATCTTTTTAAAAAAAAGAATATGATAATGGACCTTTGGAAACGGCCGAGCACGACACATACGAACTATTGCAGTCTCGGTTTGATTGAGACTGTTCATGAGAGGTAGTGAAATATGCTGGCTACCGCTCACGCCATCTAGCCCCGGGTAAGTTATGTACCTTTCGTTTATAAGGCCACTCTTAGAGTATGCAGATGTCCTCTGGGATAACTGCAACAATTTAGATAAACTTGAACTTGACAGAATACAAAATGAAGCAGCACGTATAGTAACCGGCACTACTAAATTAATATCTCTACAGGCTCTTTATAATGAAGCATGGTGGGAATCACTTCAGACCCGTAGATCTAAACACAAACTCTTGCATTTTTATAAAACGGTCCATAACTTAACGCCACCCTATCTCTCTGCCTTAGTCCCTCCTCTAGTTAGCACGACATCAAATTATAGTCTAAGAAACGCCAACGACTTCCAGGTACTTGCTTTTCGTACCAATCTGTACAGTAACTCATTCATTCACTCTGTCACTCGCGAAAGGAATAAATTGCCTATGAACACACGCAATGCAGTTTCAGTTGTTTCCTTCAAGCACCATTTAAACCAGGATGTTGTCCAAATTCCTATATATTACTATCTATGAAACAGACGCGAACAAAGTATACATGCTCGTCTATGTACTAAGTGTAGTTCTCTAAACCATCATCTGTTTCTCAAAAACATAGCTGACTCACCATTATGCACGTGTGGAAGTATAGAAAACAGTCAACACTTCTTCTTATTTTGCCCTGTTTACAACCATATACGCGCTGATCTTTTAAATCCAATTTCACCGCAATGCACAGCATCGCTAAACAATATACTATTTGGATTACCAACGCTGTCTTATGAAATAAATGCATCTATCGTTGAAGCTGTCCATAAGTATATTTTAGCAAAAACAATATTCTAATTTGTTAAACTCAATTTCACCGCTATGCACAGTATCGCTAAACAATATACTATTTGGATTACCAACGCTGTCTTATGAAATAAATGCATCTATCGTTGAAGCTGTCCATAAATTAGAAGCAAAAGATTCTAATTTACATTTAGGGAGTATTTTAGTGAGACTGGATTCATTGTCAAACTCGATGTGTGGCCCACTCGATCCTCGCAACATGAAGGGTAGTGTCCAGTGTGTCCAATTGTCCAAACCGTCTTTTTCACTTACATGTATATACAGTTAACTCACAAATTATTCTCTCTTTCTCTAGCATGATTTTTAATTAGATTACTCAAAAATGTCAAGTTTTTTTCTGTTTTCTTTCTTATTTTTGTATATATATAATCATCTATAACTTGTTGTTGCATTGAACACATATTTAAGTTATCCGCTATGTAAATTGATATGAATGTAAATCATTGTCCCCATGGACAGGATCTCTATAAGCATTTTGCTTTCGTCCAATCCATTTACCTATTGTATGTAACAATTGCATAATGCGTTATCTTTGAAATAGAATATGTTTAAACCAAGATTGTGTAAACTGGTCAACTAGCGTTTGTTTAATTGAGAGGTGAATGCTACTATGTTTTAATGTATTGCGGTTTGTCCATATATCTGAATTGCCGGTTTTATTTAGACTGGATTGGATGTGTTTTAACCACTTATATTCGTAACGTTCGGTGTTATCCATTGATTTGTAGCAGAGGAAAGTTAGCTTTGATTGGTTTACAATGAAGTTTGTTCCAGAATTTTACCATACGGGTTTGTATAGTTATAGCAATTGGATGTCTACCTAGTTCAGCATACAACATATATGAGGTGGTGCGTTTTTACTATTTGTAATTCTCTTCAAAAAATGTATATGAATACGTTTTATGATGTCTAAATTTTCGAATCCCCAGACTTCGCAAGCATATGTTAGGATCGGTAATATTGTATGGTCAAACAATTTTAGTTGGAGATCTAAGGGGAGGTCTAAATTCTTAATTCGTCTGTACAGTAAATACATTGCTTTTTTGGCTTGTTCAACAAGATGTTTTCGTGTATTAAGAAAGTTTCCAGAGCTAGAGAATATGATGCCTAAATATTTATACTTGTTTGTGAGTTATATTTCATGTAGTCTAAGTTTAAATGAGAATCGTGCCGTATTGCAAGAACCGAATACAATAATCTTTGTCTTATATTCAATTTCCATGTTTCGCAATATTCATAAAAAAATGTTGGAGGCATGATTGGAAACTTGTGGGGTTGTCAGCGAGGATAAAAGTATCGTATGCATATAACAGTAACGTAACATTATTTATATATAAACATCGGCCTGAGTGGTAACAGCAATTCCCTCTTGATCAACATTTAACAAATATTCTTCTAAGTCGTTTAAAAATATAGAAAATAAAATCGGCGATAAATTTTCGCCTAGACGGACGCCGCATTGACTTACCAAAAAGGCTGACGATTCATTATTAATGGACACACATGAGTTAATATTTTGATACATGTTAAATATAACTTGAGACAGCTTTCCCATAATTTCTGTATTTAATAATTTTCGCCACAGGCCTATTCGCCATATGGAATCGAACGCCTGTGAAAAATCAACAAAGCAATAGAACAATTTCTTCTTCTGTGAACGCAGAATTTCGATTAACTTATGTAAAGTAAATATATGTTCAGTAGTAGCATTCCTGGCTCTAAACCCTGTCTGATTTTCAGATAAAACCCCATGTAAGAAAGCGTTGATGCGTCCGTTAAGGACAGACGTGAATAATTTGCCAAAACAGCTGAGAACTAGTATAGCGATTTTCAGGACTGAGTGGATCGCCTTTGTTTATGAAAATAGGTTTGAATTATTTGCCAAAACAGCTGAGTACTAGTGATTGAGTGGATCGCTTTTGTTTATGAAAATAGGTTTGATAATAATTGCCAAAATATAGTGATTTTCAGGACTGAGTGGATCGCCTTTGTTTATGAAAATAGGTTTGAATTATTTGCCAAAACAGCTGAGTACTAGTGATTGAGTGGATCGCCTTTGTTTATGAAAATAGGTTTGATAATGCCTTCCAGCTAAATTGTTGGAAAAAACCTGAACCGAATATGATATTGAATAATTTATTGTATATAGGTAACATCACTTCTTGCTTTTTTTTTATATATTCATTTATTCGCCGGCAGATGCTTTAGACTTTTTAAGATTATAAATATTTTTTAAAATTTCATCAGGTGTGATTGGAGCGTTTAAAACTGGATTGTCGTCCGCTATATTGAAATCCGGTATATAGTTGCCTTCATCATCATCAGGGAGTTTTGTGTTTATATTTTTTGAAATAATCGAATAAATCATTTAACGGCGACGTTTTATTGGTCAATCTCGGCTTCATTCTATTGGGGTAACGCCAATATTCTTTCGGTTGTTTGGAATGAAGGTTTCTAAGTGTATGCTGTTGGTCGTATTTGTATTTGTAAATGAAAGTATTCATTATGTTCTTGTAATATTTACTGGACAGTTTGAATGCTGCTTTATTATTTTCATTTTTATGTTTATGGTTTGTTTACGTGTCAAGTTGTACTTAATACGTGCATTGCGACATTTATGGCCGAACCAAGGCTTATCGGATGAACTATTTTTAACGACACTAGTTTTTCGGATTTTTCTAAGACCAAACGTTCTTTTTTTGCCGTTTCATAAAATAATTGACCAATGGATTCGGTGATATTATCTACTACATGTTGGTCTATAATATTTGAGGACAGTAAGTTGTCGGTTTTTAAGAACATAGATAAAAGTTCATGGCCGTCTGAGAAAACCGGGTCAGTGTCGATTACTTCAAAATCGTTTAACAAGTTTATGCTATTAATAGAACACAAGGTGTATTCGATTAAGGATACATTTCGGAAAGTGCATTTTCCCACGTCTCTGTCTTTACCGAATCGGCCATTCAGAATTATTAATTTATTATTTTTACATGCGTCAGTTAACAGATACCCATGATTATTCGTTATGGTGTCTGTTAATTTTCTGTTAATTGACAAGCTAAAGTTATTTAGGTTCAAAATAGCGTTATACAAATCTAATGCGTCCTCGTCAAATTCAAAATGCTCAGCTAAAAAGGGGTCCACTGAAACATAATCTGCCAGTATTGAATACTGCACTTTATGTCATGTAATTGGAATTACATTTTAACGATATTTCCTATACAGTGCGTAACGTAAGATATCATGCTTACAATTTAATTGTAATGACACATCATTTTACTGTATGAATGGAAAACATCTAGTTATTGAAAAAAGTAATGGTTGTTTAGAGTGACTAAGTGTCTTAGATTCACGTTGAGATCCAGTTCAAACAACACATCGTCACCTTTAATTATTTAATATTGATCATAACGCAGGAAAACAAACACCCGACTTTAAATCACAATCATTTGCGGTAATATAAAGCTTAATAAATTAATGTGAATTAATATCTCTTTATCCCTTCAAGATCTCATTCTCAATTATACAAGTCAATTTACTGGTAATATTCGTACAGCTTTTATGTCTACAGTTTGAAAAAATAAGCATCTACTTCGAAGTCAGAAGTCGACTGTTCGATCGTGTTGCCATTAAATTTTGTCACTCTGTTACTGTGGAAGATGTGTTTTAATATAGTACCGTAAATGATATCTTAAATTAAAGTTGTGTATGTTCGTTGTTAACACACCCTGTGATACAATTTCTTAAATTCATCTTGTTTTCAACAGTACAATAATTATATTATTGAAAAGAAATCTTTAATACGAGTTCAGTTGATTTGCTATCTCAAAATGGTGATTAAACAAGCCTCTGAGGTGTGTCCAACATACGGATCAGGGTCGACGACAAGTAGTTTAGACAATTAAGTTCAACGCCTGTGTCAGGGTTGAAGACAGAAATAATCATGCAACGTGAACTACTTAATTGAATTGTAATGCCATATTGATTTAGGTTGTTTCTGATTATATGTACTTTACATTTCAATACATTGTGGTACAATACTTATTGCAATGGACAAGTAGAATCACTAGTATATGAGTATATGCATATAACAGTATGCGTATATTACCAGTATGTGTATAAAACGAGTATGACTGACTAAATAACAAGTATGTGTATATAACGAGTATATGTATATAACGAGAATGACTGAGTAAATAACGAGTATATGTATACAGCCAGTATGTGTATATAACGAGTACGACTGTGGAAATAACGAGTATGTGTATATAAGGAGTATGTTTATATAAGGAGTATAATGTACATAGCGAGTATTGGTATATAACGAGTATATTATAAGGAGTATGTTTATAAAACGAGTATATGTAAATAACGAGTATGGGTATATAAGGAGCATATGTATATAACGAGTATGTGTATACAACGAGTATGGGTATATAATGAGTATGTTTGAATAACGAGTATGTGTATATACCAAGTATGTGTATATAACGAGCATGTTTGAATAACGAGTCTGGGTATATAACGAGCATGTATATATATAAAGAGTATATGTCTATAACATGACGACTGTGCATATATAGCGAGGATATATATATATATATATATATCGAATATGGATATATAACGAGTATTATATAAAAACGAGTATGTGTAAATAACGAGTATGGGTATATAACGAGTATGCGTATATAACGAGTATGGGTATATAACGAGTATGCGTATATAACGAGTATGGGTATATAACGAGTATGCGTATATAACGAGTATGTGTAAATAACGAGTATGTGTATATAACGAGTATTGGTATATAACGAGTATGGGCATATAACGGGTATGCATTTGTAACGAGGATGTGTATATAAGAGGATGTGTATATAACGAGTACGTGTGTATAACGAGTAGGTGTATATAACGAGTATGCCTGTATAACGAGTATGAGTATATAATGAGAATATGTGTATTTAAGATTATGGGTATATACTGAGTATCGGTATATAACGAGTACGGGTATATAATGAGAATATGTCTATAACATGACGACTATGCATATGAACATATTTATATAACGACTATGGGTATATAACGAGTATGGGTATATAACGAGTATATGTATAGAACGAGTATGGGTATATAAGGAGCATATGTATATAACGAGTTTGTGTATACAACGAGTATGGGTATATAATGAGTATGTTTGAATAACGAGTATGTGTATATACCAAGTATGTGTATATAACGAGCATGTTTGAATAACGAGTCTGTGTATATAACGAGCATGTATATATATAAAGAGTATATGTCTATAACATGACGACTGTGCATATATAGCGAGGATATATATATATATATATATATCGAATATGGATATATAACGAGTATTATATAAAAACGAGTATGTGCAAATAACGACTATGCATATGAACATATTTATATAACGACTATGGGTATATAACGAGTATGGGTATA
Source organism: Cyrtodaria siliqua (assembly GCA_037043455.1). Lineage (NCBI taxonomy): Eukaryota > Metazoa > Mollusca > Bivalvia > Adapedonta > Hiatellidae > Cyrtodaria > Cyrtodaria siliqua. The sequence goes on along the minus strand of JAWPHD010003151.1, from coordinate 130,900 downwards.
TAACGAGTATGTATATATAACGAGTATATGTATAGAACGAGTATGTTTATATAACCAGCATGAGTATATAACGAGTATGTGTATATAACGAGTATTAAATAAAAACGAGTATGTGCAAATAACGAGTATGGGTATATAACGAATATGTGCAAATAACGAGTATGGGTATATGACGAGTATGTGTATATAACGAGTATGGGTATATAACGAGTATGCGCATATAACGAGTATGCGTATTATAACGAGTATGGTTATATAACGAGTATGTGTAAATAGCGAGTATGTGTATATAACGAGTATGTGTATATAAAGGGTATGATAACGGGTATGCATTTGTAACGAGGATGTGTATATAACGAGGATGTGTATATAACGAGTACGTGTGTATAACGAGTAGGTGTATATAACGAGTAAGTGTTTATAATGAATATATGTATATGACGAGTGTATGCATATAATCAATGTATGTATAATTATAAGGAGTATGTTTATATAACGAGTATATGTAAATAACGAGTATGGGTATATCAGGAGCATATATATTTAACGAGCACGTGTATATAACGAGTATGTCTGTATAACGAGTATGGGTATATAACGAGCATGTATATGTATATATATATATAAAGAGTATATGTCTATAATATGACGACTATGCATATGAACATATTTATATAACGACTATGGGTATATAACGAGTATGGGTATATAACGAGTATGTATATATAACGAGTATATGTATAGAACGAGTATGTGTATATAATGAGAATGTTTATATAACCAGCATGAGTATATAACAGCATGAGTATATAACCAGCATGAGTATATAACGAGTATATGTATAGAACGAGTATGTGTATATAACGAGTATGTTTATATAACCAGCATGAGTATATAACGAGTATGTGTATATAACGAGTATATGTATACAACGAGAATATGTATATAACGAGTATAGTAAATTGAGTAAATTTATAAGTATGAGTATAGGCATATAATGGGTATATGTATACATTTATTACGAGAATATAACGAGTATATATATGCATACCGAGTATTTGTATATAACAAATATAAAGAATATTTGAATGTATTTTGCATGTGTATGTAAACGTATGTGGCTGTATATAACTAGTATAACAATTATGTGTACACAACGTATATGTATTTTAAAATAGTGTGTATATAACGAGTACATGTTTAAGGTATATATGCCAATACGAGTATAATGTGAATAATTATAGAACGAGACCATGTATATACCAGGGTGCTTCAAAAAGTTCTGTCACTAGGCATATATCATTTGAACTGGATATTACACTGAGATAAAGTAGTGTATTTATAGTACTACTGCGTTCGCTCTCTTATGCCAACAAAAAAGAAAAATGTCCGGTTATTTAAACCCTTGAATTACCTTCTCCTACCACACCTTTTGGATACTGGCATCTCTGAAAATGTCCTTGTTACAAAACGTTGAAAAAAATATTTGAATATGTCTATGCTTTTAAATTTTCTTGTACGCCATCTGAAACCCATGAAAATGATTGTCGAGAATTCGGAAAGGTCTTGCTGCAAACCAGATATGCGTGAATGCATATCCCTTAATTTTAGCAGAAATAACACTGATTTTCTTCATTTTGTTTACGGAAATGTTATAATAGTATTAATATGTTTCCATATATTTTTACAAATCCTAGTCCTTCAGTGTTTACATTTTATATTCAACACATTGTTGTAGAATTTTATACAATCTTTAGTGAAAATATTGATCATCCAAAAACGCTATTTCAGAAGACTGCCCTTCCATTTAATGTCCATTTATCCTTAAATTAATTTTACACGTTAGCTTAAAATGTTAATTTCTAAGACAATGCTTTTTCATCTACCATGCTTAAATTCTGAATTTTATAATGCACATATATCACTGGTAATGTATGAGACATTTCAAAGGTCTTCGACAAGTACTTAAAGAGAAACAGGCATTTAAAAAAGTAACAATTAGAAACATACCTGAAAAAATGCCTCAGTATGTATAAGTGATGTGTATTAAATGTTCCATACAAAATATACAGCATTCATTTTACCATCAATGGAATGGTATTGAAACTTTCTTTCATTTGGTACCAAACATCAATACTCACAACGAGCACATAATTGTTAAAACGCGTTTGTAACAGAACTTATTGAATGACCCTCATAGCAACATTTGATGATATGTATTTGTTGATCTGTTTGCAAGTTTATGTTATTTAAAAGTCTGGTTGTATGTTGATGCAATTTGCTGATCTGCCTTCAGTTGTATGTTGTTTGTTCATTTGCCTGTATTTTAATGTGTTTTGCTGATCTGACTGTATGTTTAGCTTTTTTCTTAATTTGCCTTCATGTTTATGTTGGTGGCTGGTATGCCTTCGTGTTTGTGTTTTTTCTTCCTTCATGTTTATTATATTTACTTAACTGATCTTCCTGACGGTTTATGTTGATTGTTGATCTGCTGTCAAGTTTATGTTGTTATATTTTATTTTATTTTAAGTTTCATTCTGATCTGACTGCTTGTTTATCTGATTTGCTGATCTACCTGCACATATATGTTGTTTTCTGATCTCGCCAACTTTATCGTATTACACATATTGTATTACATATCAAAGTAAAGTCCCAGATCAATAACCAGCTTTGCTTGTACAGCAGTTGGTATTGTATGCAAACTCTCGGATTTATATCATTTACGATATATAATGAGATATAATGATTCTGTATCCTCCTTTGTAATTAGTATTATCTCAGTTTTCTTGTTTAGTTACTGTTTTTTTTGTTGAGCAGTCATTGATGAACAAATGTACTTGTGCTATTTTCTTACAGTAAGTACTGTGCTGACTCAGAAATGTGGTTTGTTGAATAGTGTTTTATTTCAATTTCAACACAATTAAGGCTATATATGACGGTCGAGTTTTTATTGATGGAAGCAGAACATCCAATTTCATTATAAATTAATTAATTGTTATTATAACACAAACATACCATATATGATATATATATATGTATACATCGACATCGATGGTGAGATTATACTGAGATCCGACTTGCCGACACTACCGTTTTATTCGTTTTGTTTGTCAAACATACGAGGGAAGATAATCAAAAAGAGACCGGAAAGTACATTTATAAGAATGAGTCGATGCTCATCATACTTGCACACAACGTTTTGTAATAGATGGTAAACTTTATGTAATTATTGTTATATTATAACTGTTAAACATAGCAGTATCCTTGGTCGAGTCGGTAAGCGATATCCGGTTTTTATAACGGCAGTTTCATTCTACAATGTCCTGTTTAATGTGCAGCCATTTCGTTTGAGGAAAATGTCATTATTAACAAACATTCTATGTTTACCATTCATTTTATGTAACAAAAAAACACATGTTCAAAGGCAGAGAAATGAGCAAACACAGATGGTTGTTGCTTTATATACGATTTATATGTAAATAAGCAATATATCGATAACTTTGACGATAAGTATACTACAACAATAACACATAGTATTACTAAGAAAACGGATCGATTTTGGAGATACATTTACTTATTTGGAGATATATATATATATATATATATAGGGAGAAATATTTGCGAACAACCAAGGACAGACAACCTTGGACAAACTACGGTAGGGCGCCTAGCTATGATGAGATGGTGAAAGACACAGAATTCAAACATATGCATTCATTTTCTAAAATGGATAGCTGCAACACACGCTGATATACTGTATCTCTATGTCATAACACACTCGTCTGGCGGCACAAGTATAGAATAGAGCATGAGTTTTGCACGTGTACGGGGAGATAATGCACGAGCGTCCGTACACGTGCAAGACTCATGCTGTATTGTATTTGTACCACAATAACTAACATATGCTGTGTATATCCTCGGGTATTACACGATGCATAGTGTGTATTAAGGATATTGTGGTACAATTAACATATACAGGCATCCATTTATAGCATATATGAGTGGGATCAACAGTGACAATGAAATGTGCCGGATCACTGGGATACTGCGAATTCAGTAAATTATATTTATTAAAGGGAGATAATTTGAACTTAATTCAATATATATATAAATTTAATTTTAATTCGACAGTACATCTTAAAAAAAGTGTCGGATTAAGTGTTAGCCATGTTGCTTGTTAAGACGTTCGTATTTATAATGTAATACCGCAACACGGCACTTAAATAAAAACACAAACACAAGTATGTATGCTCCTCGTATAATATGCATTCCAAAGACCACTAATATTGCCAGGGGCACTCCCAAGATAAGCGTGCGTTACAAATACCAAATCCTACAGCATCCTCCTCGTCTGGCGGTGCATGATTGATTCCAATTATTATGGCGTTTGAAGAGACGTCCGTATAACTCGGATCAAACTGACTATTCAGTTGAAACAAATCAGCAATGCACTGACTGTGATCCAACCCGCTGTCGCTGACCACGCGCACATGCTGGTTGCTGATGAATATGGTCAATGTATTGGATCGAGGACCTATAGCTCCTGCCATTTTCAGAATGGCCGTTTTGTTATCGTTGTTGTCATTAGTATAGAGCATAATATTAGGATATTTCCCATGAATCTCTGTGCTTAAACGATCTGGAATTGGAAAATTGTTTTAAAAATGTCAATGAGGTTTATGTTTTTATATATACCTGTAAAACAACGGATTATATAGAGAGTATTTAACTCCTTGGGTCGATTATAGGGAAATCCTTCACGAGATGGTAGACGTGTTGTTTTTTTCACTAACGAGCATATGAGAGTGAGTGAAAAAAACAAAACACGACTACCATCGAGTAAAGGGTCTCCCTATAATCGAACCCCGAAGTTAAATAATCTGTTTATTACGTTTTAAATTAGTTTATGTCTAATATAGGTATAAAAATCGAACAGGAAAAGTAGCATTCAAGGACGACAGTCAACCACAAACATACACAGAAACAAAGAACAACTTTAAAGATGAATAAAAGGCCAAATAAGACATCACAAACACAAAAGGGTTGACAATAGGGCTACCGCATTGGTAAGGTCAGTGGCAAAAAAGACCGCTGGGGGTTTAAACCAGGATCTAGGGTGTACCAAACCTCACACTTACCCTACTGTCATCCCAGTAAAACGGGACAGTGTAAATAAAGAAATCCCCGCCATGATCTATTCTCTAACCAACAAGGCAGCATTAATAGGCAATACAAGTAAAACACTGTAAGTTTAACCTAAATTATTCGCTTTATTGAACTTTATCGGCGGATGACGTCGACGTCTGAAACACTTTATTGATGTCATAACAGACAACGTCAAAGTTATGTTTGTGTTCAAAGTTAGTTATTAATATTTAGCGATTATGAATATTCTTTAACTGAGAAATCTTAATCTGTCACTCACATAAATGTAATACAAGGAAATAACTGTTTGTGCGTGTGTGCATTAACTGTTGTCCAGGAAAATAGAATTTTGATTATTTCGATTGTTTACACAATCATTTTAGTAACTGGTTTTCATTACATTAATGCAGAACAATCGATCATTAAACAACATTGACGAGTTCAACAATAAGCATTATGCACTCATGCTTAACAGAGTAACCCTTGTTCATTTCAAAATAAGAGAATGTTATATAAACAATACGTTCTTTTTCTGACAGAAAAGCTTTCTCGGATCCTTTTGATTTTAACCAGACACATCATTACCAACACTAATTTACAAGTAGTATCGTGCCGATGGTCATACAATAAATGTACACATGTTATTAGCATACACCTACCTTTTCCGATATAAAACAACGTGTTCTTTCTGATACTGGGAGATAACTCGAGCTCTACCTTCAGCATCCTCCTACCACAGTATGGTCCGGCCAGGCAACCGAAACAGCCGTAATCGTCTATGGCTTCAAATGATACCTGCATAAAAAGCGTTTAAACACGTTAAAACAAAAGCGTTTAAACTTGTTTAAACATATAATATAATGTTCAAAAAACTTTACTGCTGAACAGATAGTTTGCTAAATTTTACAATTATTCAATGAGTTTAAATCATTTATGAACATTGAAAGCTACTGACCCCTAGCAATTGAACCACTAGATGGACACATACATCTTTTTAATGCTCATATTGTCTACGTTACATCATATTGTCCTTAAAGTGTGTCTCATGATGCAGGTACATATGAACATTCATACAATTTATCTTAATGAAGATCATTGTTGACAGACATAGTAGAATAAACAACGCTGATAAACCCATTCGACCTTGGACATGTGTCTTACAAGTACTACGCCATTTTGTAATCGTTGTTTTGTTAACGTTGCAGTCAGTAAGATCAATTATGTAAAAAGAATCATAAACTTATTTTTTTATACTAACAATGAGTGTTTTATGTTTGAAATCATCTGTTCATCACTGTTTCATGTAAATGCGGATATTAGTACAGACGTTCTGCTCCTACTTGGTAAATTCTTATTCGATATTATAGGTTATATGAATTTGTATGGCTAAATATTACTTGGAACGAGTTGTTTTGGCAAAGGATGACGAGTAATATTTAGCCATACAAATTCAATAACTCTTTTATTGTATACTTTCATATTGTTTTCGATCAATGTTAATTGTATGACTATTACTTTTCATTGTATTTGTGTTATTTTTATAGCTTTTAATGGAATTCTTATCATGTCATTCAGTTTCATTTTGTGTGGATGATTATTTTGCGCGAAAACGACGTCGGCGTCGGATGACGTCATTAAAAACATCAAGCGATTTTCTAAAGTTTGTTTACCATTCGATAACGGGTGAGTGACCATTTCAATTATTTTATCAATTTCTGTCATAAAAGGTTGAAAAAAAAACACGTATTTTTTTGTTGACACTATAGGAAGGATTCCGTTATTTTATTTGAAGGTAGTTCCTTATTTCTATTTCGCGGCTCTTCGCAAGCACGAGAAAAAGTTCCGGTGCAATATCAATGTGTGCAATAACTTAGCTCAATGCAAACTAAACGGGACAATATGAAAGTATACAATAACGTAGAATATTGCACACTTAGCTCAATACAAACTAAACGGGACAATATGAAAGTATACAATAATTATCAAATATGATATTAACATTATTTACAATTTTATGTTATAACCTTTTAACTATATATTATTATAGAATTTCCTTAGCACCGAAAGAGGCAAACATATCCACTTATGACGTGTATGGTCTTATCTGAACATTCAGTTATGAAGAGAAACAGAGCTTGAAATAAAAAATAAAACATTATGCGGAGTATTATTATTGTTTTTATTTCGTCTAATTTTATAATTTATAGTCCAATTTATAGAATGCTACCAGTCAAGGTTTTGATACGTTCGTATATACCTATTCATGTATGTTTAAAGCGATGCAAATACATGTACAGTATGCTGTCGACCAAATCCTTAATCAAAATGTCAACGAAGAATTTTGCTAAATAAAATATAGAAAATGCAAGACATTTAAATCTCGACATTTATTATAAAACTAACAATTTGCGTTTGTTCGGGTTACTAACTATCTGTCGAACTATACACTTGTTACTAAGTCATTATTTTCACACATAATCTTACGTTGACATGTAAGGGCAGTTACAAAACCCGAATAAGTAAAGAATAGGTAGGTAACACACGCGTACTCAAGTTATTTTCAAGTGTTCGCTCTGACTACAAATCAGTAGTGTTATTATTTACTGGTCATTTGGGATCATCAAGTCAAGTATGTGTTGCTTTAAAATAGATTATCGCTTAAGCCGGTCCTACGAAGCGTGAGAGGTGTTGCATCTTATAATTACCTCTCATGAACAGCCTCAATAAAACAGAGTCTGCTACTTTTCTCTCTTTTTTGTCTTTGTTGCTTACAAGGGATCCCCTTTGCAGTATTTATTCCTTTAAATGCTCCTTATAACTTTGTGTATTGTCTTTTAAAAAGACAACGTCGAAAGAAATTCTGATTTATGGACGGAAAATTAATCATAACTCTATTATAACTGTCTACTCAACGTATTCGTAATGTAAAATAGTCGTCTTGTTTACGCATTAGCATGTTTGTTAAATCTGTAATATATAATGTCGATAATAAACACATTTAGACAATACTCACTTAAAATAAGGTATATATCTATATATAAATATATATTTTAACATTGTATGTTCGTGGGTATTTTATCAATTGATTTGTGTTATAACACTTCTTAAATTGAAAAATATGAACCCTTGCTTTTATAATAACTAGTACTTCTTTGTTTTCTTCGTTACCTACATACCTTCTGTAAGCCATATCTATAGTATAGTTTATACATTCTCATTTGCACATTGTCAATTGGTTAATTAAAGATTTAGACTGTTTCGTGTTGGTGGTGATTTTGGAAAATCGACGATATAGACGTTCCCATAGTATAAACAAACTTACATCAAGAAGGGCCATGAGACTACACTTGACCTTCCATGATCGACTCTTTTGTAAAGTGTGCACATGAACTCCATCTAAGTTTCCTTTAGTCCATCCTCGACGCCGACCAATTGTACCTAGTATACAATAAATTCAGTAACAGGTCCTGGTAAAGGTAAACTGCATACATAAGTAAACGGTAAGAGACGGTGTATATAGCCAAGAGGTGAAACAGCTGGGACCATACCCCGCTGATCATGGAATGCATGAACATATCACATTGAAGGGGCTTAACGTCTCACACCACAATTAATTTTCCATAGGGTCCCATTGTAATGTTTTTGTTCGTGGCATAGAGATAAAAAAGATTTTGCAACATGTATTTATGCTTAAATTCTTCATTGATCCAATATCTGCATGCTATTAACTTTTAACGAATATTTACCAGATTGAACTTTTTTTAATTTCATGTTTGCCTGACACCTATCAAAATTTAGACAAAAATACAACCCCATGGAGATTAGACCCATGATGTGTAAAATGAGGCAGAATTAGCTAGAAATCTTATATCAACATGCATTTTTCTGGGATCTCTTCCTAAAATGCTGTAGATTTAGAACCTGGTAAAGGTAAATCAATGTATCCTGTAAAATGTAAAAAAGCGAACTTGTTTTTTTTATCTACCTCCTTCATCTGTAGGGCAGGAGTATTCAAGGGAGATAATAGTGGTGTGAGTCCTAAAGGGTGTAAACCGTAGCAAGCGTTTATAAACAATCAAACCGTGATTGCTATGTTCTTTTTTGTATTTACCGCGATTTACAATTTCTCCTGTCACACTCATTTTATATATCGCATGCCTGTGCAGGGTGACGGCGGTAAAAAGTATGCCCGTGATTTTAATCGGAACTGTTATTCATTCCGATCATTAGTGATCGCTAAGCCCGACATATACACTGAACAAAATGTCTGAGTATCAACTTTTTTATCTTAACTAATTTTCTTATTTTAACGATATTTTTGGATAGATATATGATAAGTATTTTGTTTTGTAAAACATATATTTTTTTGTTTAATTTGTTACATCGTTTGAGGGTTACCCACCCTTTATCTGAAAAAGAAATGTGCTGTTAAAACACATAATTTGAGTCAAAGATCGCTTAAAGATATAAAATTCTTAAAATTGGTATGAAATAATAGAAAAAAACATTAAAATTTGACCTATTTATCGCAGTCTATAAAAAATGAAATATGGATAATCTTAAATTACCTCCCTTTAAATTTAATATTGTTTGAAATTCAAGTAACTGTAATTCAGCGTTAACATTAAATATTGAAAATTTCCTTTGCAAACGCATTTGTAGTGGTAATGCTAGTAAAACATGATGTCAAAATAATTTTAACTGGCATATTTTAGAATTAGGAACATCGAAAGCTTCACTAAGTCGAAGTACTTAAAGGGACACTGTCCGTAAGTTGGCAGATATTGAGCATAACCAAATAACTGTCTGACTTTTATTCAGTGAAATATATATATACATGAAAACATGAGCATAGACACTAAGAAGTCTGTAGTAATACATTCGTGAGTTTGAAAAAAAAAGCTTAAATTATTATTTGTAAATAAAGTGGGACCCACCGTATTTACTTTTTCTGCGACACGTGACTTCCATTAGCGCATTAGGTTTTCACCATAGTATTTAGTGCGTAATATTTATAGCCCGTTTAGCTCAGTCGGGAGCTAGGTCGACCACTTTACGTTCACTATTATTACCACGAGTGTAATTTTAGTTTGGGCTGCGAGTTCAAACGCCCGAAATGGTTTCTGTTGTTTTTTTGTACCGCGATTGAATTCCGTCAAACAATCCTGCTTTAATTAGTAAATATTCAGTAATGTTTGGTGTGTATTGTTTGTGAACATAATTAGTGTGTGTTTTATAAGCTAAAAGTTACGGACAGTGTCCCTTTAATAAAATCCTATATTCCCCGTTGTATAAGTGTTATAACTTATTTCTAAGAAAACACTTTGACTTAAAAGTTTTAAAATATGTTCATGCAAACAGAGCAGACGATTTACACTCGTTATTTTGCAGTTTAACCGTATCTCTAATCAAGCTCAAAATACACAAAACAATGAGAATATTATTGAATATTCTTAGGTTGGTACTTAGCAATTTGATTTAGTGTATATACATATATCAGTGGTACATTCTCAAAATCTTTTTGTTTTCTTATTTGAATTTCGAATAGAATGTTTCACTATCACAGCCTTTAAAGGTTCTGAGTATTGTTTAATCACCTTTATGGTATGAAACATAGACTGCAATATATTTTGTAATTATCGTGTTCGTCGATGTCCAAATGTCTGCTTTCTTACTATTTTTGTAACAGTTTCAGAATACAACTTTATTTAAACTTAAATATGGCTTTAGCTGCAAATCATCTACAATATATAGATGGCATACAGCCATTGGAAAAAACTGGTTATGATGAATGTGGAACACACTTCCGTCTTTGCAGTCTTCAGTTTTTTAAATCGCATGGTAAATGCAAAGAAACCACTGTTTCAGAGGGTATAGACATATAATGAACATCCCTTTAAAAATGATAGAGACCTGGCTGTTGTTGTTTTCATCAAATCTTCACGTAGATACACCATCACAAAACGTGTTTCACACGCTAAAATGTTATAGACCGGTCGTGAATCGGACGCACGAACTGACTAACCAGCCTCACATCGCCCTAACCCGTTTCGAGGTTTTTTGGAAGGTGTATCCACATGAATTGCATTACGAACCAACGACATACCATCCCGATCACTATAACCGTAATCTACAATTTAAAAAGTTAAAAAAAGAAATGTAATAACTCGTCTGCGACAAGGACTACCACGACGTTTGTCAAAAGAGATCATGACTATATCAGTTTGCAACACACTGCATGTTTAGTGGTTGTCCCATACATAATTCGCCACTATGCTTTCCTCTTTGATAGTTCGATGACCGGACAGATTTTGAACCCTATGATGACGTCTACCTAAATCCTGAAATGGATGGTACGATTAAAGTTTTTCCCTAAATGATTTATCTTATTTCTCTGGCTTCTGTCAAATCATTAAGTGCACGATTTGTGTCTTTTAATTATTTTATATGCATATTTACATGACCATCTGTGTGTTATACTTATACTGCCCAGTAATGATGCCTACTTTGTTAGGGGATATAGCCTTGCTGGGATTTCTTTATTGACTCTGAGCCGTATCGTTAGAATGACCACATGTTAAGAGTGAGTTTTGGTGCACACTAAAGTCTGGTTGAACCACACAGCGAGCTTTGTGCCAATGACCCTTCCATGGCAATACCATTATTGTCAACGAGTTTACGTTTGGTTTGTGGTGTCGCATAATTTGGTATTTCATTGTAATTGTTGGTTGAGTTCTGTGGTTGATACATGTCCTCTTCTTCGACGTTTTTACCTACTTATAGTTAAGATGCCATATCAGTACGCCTTATTGTTGTTAAATAGAAGCAGTATTAAATGATCGATATTTCGGGCTTTTATTTTTACAATATTTGACCATCTTGACCATCATAGGATTTATTTCTCCGAATTTTCACTAAGCTCAGAAGAGAAGTTGGACACATAGATTTTGCCGTGCATGTGGCCATCATGGAAGTCTTATTGGCATGAATTATTTATTATATGACAAGAAATATAAAAAGATCGGACAGGGAAAGTAGCATTCAAGGAGGACAGTAAACCACAAAACACAGAAACAAACACGCAAACAGACAAACAAGAAGGCAAAAGCAATAATAAATGCAAACGACATCACAAACACAAAAGGGTTGAGAATAGGGCTACCGCCTTGGAACGGTCAGTGGCAAAGTAGGCCACTGGGGGTTTAAACCGGTTCTAGGGTGCACCAAACCTCACACTGACCCTACTGTCATCCCATTAAAACAGGACAGTGTAAATAAAGAAATCCCCGCCATGATCTAATCTCTAACCAACAAGGCAGCATCAATAGGCAATATAAGTAAAACACAAATATGCTCGTGTAAATATAATACAAAAAAACAAGCCGCATTATACAACAAGTTGTCATGCCTTGTTGGTTAGAGAATAGTTCATGGCGGGGATTTATTTATTAACACTGTCCCGTTTTATTGGGTTGACGGTAGTGTAAGTGTGGGGTTTGGTGCACCCTAGAACCTGGTTTAAACATCCAGCGGCTTTTTTTGCCACTGACCGTTCCAAGGCGGTAGCCCTGTTGTCAACCCTTTTGTGATGTCTTATTTGGCCTTATATTCATCTTTAAATTTGTTCTTTGTTTCTGAGTGTGTTTGTGGTTGACTGTCGTCCTTGAACGCTGCTTTTCCTGATTTTAGATTTTTATATCTATATTTCACTTTAGTGATGATTCCGTTTCAATACCGCCTACGGTTCATATAGAAGTGGACCGCAAACAATTACGTAAATACGATTTTGAGAATGACATTTCTTTTTACATACTCCTATCATCTCTCTCCTTCCATAAACATAAATAAGAACATTTTATTGTGACTTTGCAATAAGTAAAACAAATATATATATATTTAGGGTCTGTAAAAAACGATAATTATCGATACTACTCGTATGTGAGACTGTTCTAGGACATTCGCAAAATCGAATATCTAAGTTAGTTGCTTGCACCAGTCTAGTCCTTCTTGACTGCGTCTGTGTGACTTTTACTAATAGCATAGTTATATACAACTACATGATTCCGCAAGCATTACGCGGTCCGAGTATCAACTTTCATACCCCATCCAACCCCTTCTCCAAGAAGCGAAAACGGGACTGGCTGGGGTATAAAATAAAACCTTAATTCCGGCTTAAAAAATTGCATATTGTAAAATTTAAACATTTAGTATGTAATTTAAACAAGTTATTGCATTTCTTTCAGTAAAACAATACTTTTAAACGTGTTCCATTGTCGAAATATCCGCTATAAAATTCTGCTAATATAAGCCGTCCAATCGCTTAAGGAAATTAAGGCGGGAACACGTTATGGCTTACCATTATACAGTGGGTAACTATACAAAGCATTAGAATTACGATGAATGCAAGTGCTTACTGCAGACATACGCAATTTCATGTCAAAATGATAATGACATCCTGAAGTTTAAGTAAAATCATCATATAAGAGGTATGTCTTCAACTTCACATTCTTTAGAAATAAAACATCTTACCCAGGTTCAGATTAATATCACCATCAATACAGCATGGCTTAGCTTCTGGTTTACATAACTTCGGACGTCTATACCGTATTCTTATTACAGGCACATCACTGACTTTAATCGGTATGTCTTTCACCTCGTTGTCTTCTGGAACTATTTTTTCTGTTGTTACAGAGCCTGTCCCAAACGGGGATAAGGTCGTGATTTTGCCACTTATTTCGCTTTCAACTACATCTGTAGTGGACGACAGGATATGGGTAGTTAGCCCATTTTCTACTTCTTCTGATTCAGTAACCACAATTGTTTCTGTTGCACTTACAGCGGGTGTGACATATGTCGTCACTGTTATTTCATCGCTTCCAATGATTCCAGCTTCAGTTACGTTTGGTGCTTGATCAGCTTTATTAGGGTCTGAAGTAAATTTGTCATTCTGAAGCTTTGATTGTTTATTACTAGTACTTTGTTGTGACGTTTTACCTTCAGATCGTATTCTTGACATTTTATCAATACTATTGTGTCTGGTTTCCGTTTCAGAGATTAGATCTTTGGAACGTGTTATAATTGATAGTTGTGTTCCCTTACTTTTTCTTGTTCGAGTTGATTCACTGATGTCTAATACTTTATCGGATCTTAAAATGATTTCATTATCTACTCTCGATGTGCTATCACTCTCACCCAAACTTATTTGTGTATCTGAATCTAAATAGTTCGTAGATTTACCCTTGCTTTCGGAATATATTTTACTGGATGTCTTGTCATTTTCAGACGTTTCTGTAGATTTTTGCTTTCTCTCAAAGGCTTCGTGTATGTTATCCGGTTCACTGGACATTTCCTTACTATCAACAGTTTCTTTAAATATATGTTCACTATCAACGGTTCTTTTTGGCTTTTGGTCACTTTCAAGTGTTTCTGTTGACTTCAGATTACTGTCGACATTATCTATTGACTTCTGCTTACTGTCGACATTATTTATTGACTTCTGCTTACTGTCGACAGTATTTATTGACTTCTGCTTACTGTCGACAGTATTTATTGACTTCTGCTTACGGTCGACAGTATGTATTGGGGGCACCTCACAGTTTAATGTACATTTCTCAATCATCAAACCCATGACAAGCTCTTAGCCTGAATCCTTGAGCAAAAATAAATCACATCATCATTGTGTCATACATTTCTTAGAAGACAATAAAATTACCCATGTTTCCATACCAAATAAAAGTATCAAAAAGCATTTTCTGTACAACTTTAGTCCCATTTCTTTAAGATTACCCCACCCCTTAAAACATGCTAAAAATGCAATTTTAGCAATATTTCAAATGTCAATAAATAAAAATAATTTTTTTTCCTACACATATCAGGGTCATGTCTGCACTCATAATGCTCTTGCATATCAGGAAATGCTAAATTTTACATACCTAGTCCGGCATTTTAAAAAGTTATTCCACGCTGATCTCCTCGTCAGTGAAAATCAGCCATTTTAACTACTTTTAGGAAGTTTTTGATTGGTTCACATTTTTCTATTTATAGCCTCCAAAAAACCCAAAGAATGCATATTCCAATACACCAAAATAAACTTAGAAGTAATCAAAACTGAAAAAAACATCAAACATGTGCTTCATAATTATTATAAAGACCATCCATGGACCTAAAATATGCTTAGTTGATTTCTTTCTGATTTACACCATGGACATTCATGCGAAACTGAGGAGTGCCCCCTATTGACATCCGCTTACTGTCGACATGATCTCTCGACTTCCGCTTACTGCCGACAGTATCTCTCGACTTCCGCTTACTGTCGACAGTATCTCTTGACCTCTGCTTACTGTCGACAGTATTTATTGACTTCCGCTTATTATCTCTCGACTTCCGTTTACTGTCGACAGTATCTATTGACTTCCGCTTACTGTCGGCACTTGTTCTTGTTCGAGTTGATTCACTGTTGTCTAATACTTTATCGGATCTTAAAATGATTTCATTATCTACTCTCGATGTGCCATCACTCTCACCCAAACTTATTTGTGTATCTAAATTTAAATAGTTCGTAGATTTACCTTTGCCATCGGAATATGTTTTACTGGATGTCTTGTCATTTTCAGGCGTTTCTGTTGATTTTTGCTTTCTCCTCTCGAAGGCTTCGTGTGTGTTATCTGTTTCACTGGACTTTTCCTTACTATGAACAGTTTCTTTAAATATATTTTCACTATCAACGGTTCTTTTTGACTTTTGGTCACTTTCAAGAGTTTCTGTTGACTTCAGATTACTGTCGACAGTTTCTATTGACTTCTGCTTACTGCCGGCAGTATTTATTGACTTCTGCTTATGGTCGACATTATTTATTGACGTCAGCTTACTTTCGACATTATCTCTCGACTTCCGCTTACTGACGACAGTATCTCTCGACTTCCGCTTACTGACTCTCGACTTCCGCTTACTGACGACAGTATCTCTCGACTTCCGCTTACTGACGACAGTATCTCTCGACTTCCGCTTACTGACGACAGTATCTCTTGATTTTCGCTTACTGTCGACAGTATCTATTGACCTCTGCTTAATGTCGACAGTATCTATTGACTTATTATCTCTCGGCTTCCGCTTACTGTCGACAGTATCTCTTGACTTCCGCTTGCTGTTGACAGTATCTCTTGAGTGTGTCTTACTCCTTCCGTCGGATATATCATTACTAGCATAGTCTACGTCGTTAGACTTTAATTGAGATGGTTTCCGAGGTAAAGATGAAGACTCTGCTTGTGACTCATGATCGATAGGTTGACTACGTTGACTACGTTCATGCAATACATCAATATGTCTGATAGCATTCTTATCTGAGATAAGATGTTCATTCTGACCAATTTTCTTCGTTGCCAAAACAATTATACTTTTGTCCAAACAAACAGCTACCGTAAAAAGGTTACAAAAACCCAACAGAAACCATGGGAAGTGCTGAACTTCATTTTTCTTTGTTTTGCCTGCTCAAAATAATTTAATATTATGCTATAAGATAAAGTGTTAGATCCATCATGAAATGAGGATATAAAACATAATGCCTAATTATAATTGTATTATTATGATTATTGAAATAAAATATTTTAAAAAACTATTGCATGTTTTAAATTTCTGAAATATACAATTTATTGTGAAATATTCCAATTCCATTTTCATTTAGAAACCATTATTCAAATATTATGGTCAGCCTTTAATTAACAAGACTATTTCAAAATACAAATACAAATACAAATACTAAACATACCAATATATCGTTAGCCTCCACGGGTTTATGTGAGTCAAGTGAATATGTGTTTGATTTTTATCAAATATTTGTGGAACATTCGGTTATACCGTAGTCATTCCGTAAACGTTCACCATTTCGTTATACTGTCGATGCACAACCGGTATGGACTTTTTAATATACAGGTTTTAAAAGAAAAACGTTTTAAACACGCTATAAGCAAAATATGTAAATAGAAGTTGTTGAAATTATAGGAATAAAGATCACGTTATCTGAAATATATTGGTGTATGAATTTTGCACTACCTTAACAACTTCAATTAATGACGTGATTCTGAAAAAGTAAAACACCTGTAAATTACAAAGTTAACATAATGGACTGAATATTCCGACGAAGCTGACTAATTGTAATTTAGGATCTCTAACGTAATAAACTCGAAAACAAATAGATATAGAAGATACATTCTATGAGAATGTTTTAATAAATTCCTAATTTAAGCGTATTATAGTAAGTTTGGTAAATCTGGATTTATTTAAACGTTAAAGCACATTCGGCTGTTACTGTTATAAAACAGAATAGAAGGAGAAACTCAAATGAACATGATGAAAGGAAAAACAAAGGAAAAACAAAACGGAACATTGTGACCACAAATTCCACATAAAAGTTCAATAAAGTTATCATTTATTGTGTCCAACAAACAAATATCAAGATGTTGCAGTTATTAAGGAATAACACACATTAAAGCTTGCTTTAAATCTTCCTGATCGATCATTCACTTGTGTGCCTGTGCAAGTAAAGGATTTACAGTACTGAGCAATATTATTTAATAGGAAAATAAATAGGTCGAGGTTAAGTATCGGTGGATTGCAATACGTTCAAATCCTCTTTGACGAACGCCGCTATGACTTTATGATCGTTTCAGGTTAAGACACGCCATCGCCAGATGTTGCATCTTCTATACTATCTTGTATATCAACGAAGTCAGGGATCAAACCCGGGTTCTCAGAATGGAATAAAACACATTTTTATTTTAGTTGCCTTCTTTATGGAGATGAGATTTACAAACCTAGGACGATTATCGGTCGTCATAATTTTCATGAGTTATTTATTAAAACTATTAGAAAATGTATAAACAGAGGTTACGACCGAAGTATTCGGCGGAGCACCACATGCTTAGTTGTAGACTCTTCTACAGTTTGCTTTCCTCTTTGATGGAACAACGAAGGGCTGAAGGTCACTCTATGACAACATTTTCTCAAATCATTTAAGGCAGGAACAGTTTGATGAATGTCCTTCACTCCGTTTTGTCGTGCCCTTAACGGTTTCCCCCTTGATGCTCTAACTTCAGACAAGTCATCGAGTACATATGAGATTAGCTTCTTAGGTTTAACTTGTTTTTTTATATATAAATGAACGTTTCTGTGTTTCTACGCTTTCTCGAATGTAAGCGTTAACTTGGCGGGTATTATTTTTTATTTACACTGTCCTTTTCTTTAGTGATGAGTGAGGTTTGGTGCACCCTTGAACCGGTTTAAACTCCCTGATGGTGCCTTTTGCCACTGACCGTTCTAATGTGGTACCCATGTTGTCAACCCTTATACGTCTAACTAGTCAATTTATCAACACTATATAATATATATAGAAACCGTCACTTGCGGACCACTGCAAACATACTGTAAAATGTCCATTGGTCTTTTAACCTCCCCTCAATCTGCAAACCTTCCTCTGAAGCTCAGAATATCCAAACAAAATCAAAAGTTGACCAGATTACATTTTTTGAAATTCAAGTCTTTTTCAGCACCCCTCAAAACTAACTCCATTTCACTAATAATTCAGCTGTATTCCTACCCATTTTCAAATTGGCATATCGTCCTCGAAAATCACCAAGTGGCATCGAAACTTGGCAGAAGTCATGAACATGTTCTAATCTTGTCACCTGAAGGCAGAAATAAGAGAACGGTTGCACATAGCAAACCGATTAACACAGCCCTTTTTTACGGTGTAGGAATCTTCCTCTTGTGATGTGCTTTTCTACTGAATGTGTGTGTGATGTACTTTTTGAATCACTTTTGCGTTGTAATACTTGTTAGAGTGACTGTATTCTGTGAATGCTACTCTTCCTGTTGGACTTATAACTTTTTCTTTCTAATTGTTTGTTTAGAACCTGATATTATGTTTCTTTGCACAACTGGTCCATAAAGAACTGGGAATAAAAACAATGACACACAGGACGTATAGCACTCAAAAAACGCATCCAGCGAAAAATACACACTTTAAAAAACAATTCCATAAATACTTAATATGTTTAAAGCATGAGACATAACAATCATAATCCACTTTGAAAATAGGAGTACTGCATGGAAAAATCTGTGTCAATACGGCATCTTAAATACGGTTATCTTAAATATATTATATGTGTACACAACCTCGCTATGCTCCTGTCTTCAGCGCCCAAATTCACAATATAGAGTAAAGCATATCCCATCAAAAGTAAATCCCTAACAACAAAGCCAATATCCAGAGAAATTATAAAACGTTACAGTTACATGTTATTGTAGAGATAAAATAAAACATAATTGCATACATAATACGATTATATCAAACCATCTTGTCAGAAGGATTATAATTGTTAGCCTCGTCTGCATGCGCTTCTGTGCATATAATTTAACACACACCACACATAAGTTATCATCGAGTGTGTAGTATCCAAACACCACAGACATCCTCGCATCTTTCTAAGAACAAACACCGCAAATATGCTCATCTGCATGAGCTTCTCTGTCTCGTGTACAACTAATACCACATATATGCCCATCTACATACGCTGCTGTGTCTTGTTATACCACATATCCTCGCATCTGCAATATGAAAACCCCCACAAATATCCTCTCGTCCGCAACATAACAAACACAACAAATGTGCTCACCTGCATCTCTGGTATAATAATCACCACATATATGCCCATCTACATACGCTTCTGTGTCTTTGGTAAAACAAATATCCTCGCACTGCAATATGAAAAACACCAGAAATATCCTCTCGTCCGCAACATAACAAACACAACAAATATGCTCACCTGCATCACTGGTATAATAATCACCAGATATATGCCCATCTACATACGCTTCGGTGTCTTTGGTAAAACAATATCCTTGCAGCTGCAATATGAAAAACACCAGAAATATCCTCTCGTCCGCAACATAACAAACACAACAAATGTGCTCACCTGCATCTCTGGTATAATAATCACCACATATATGCCCATCTACATACGCTGCTGTGTCTTTGGTATACCACATATCGTCGCATCAGCAATACGAAAAACATCGCAAATATCCTCGCATCCGTAACACAACTAACATCACAAGTATGCTCACCTGCATCTCTGGTATAATAAACACCATTATTATCGTCTATTGTACAACACACACCACCAATATGCTCTTCTGCGCATCTGATATAACACTTACACTTACATTATCCCCAGCTGCATGGGTTTCTGTGTCTACTGTGTCTTCTGTACTACAAACACCGCATATATCCTCATGTGCGCTTCTGTGTCTCTGGCATAACACATAGATTCGGGTCTGTAGTATAAAAACAATATGTCAATATCCTCGCGTCCGTAGCGTCACAAAAGCCAAACATATCTTCTTATGCGCTTCTGCGTCTCGTGTATAACACATATTATCGCATCTGTAATATCAAAAAAGATCACAAATTGCATCGTGTCCGTAACATAACAAAAACACGCATATCCTCATATGCGCTTTTGCGTATCTTGTATAACAAAAAACACAATCAACTATCATTGTCTGTTTGCCTTTTATATATCGTAGCATTTGCATCATTCATATAATAATTGGATTATCTAGTTTTAAGGCAACCAGTGTTTGGGAACGACTCAAACTTGAAGAAGAACGAACCCAGATAACAGCGTGCCATCGCCGTCGTACCTTCATGCGATCGCAATCGTTCCACCACGCTTACAAGTCGATAAACGATTGACGTTGGTGTGGACGAGGCAGGAAAATCGCACAGAACCAATTAACAATTCACAAATGTTGTCCTCCATTGTTAATTTGGTTTATGCAAGTGCAAATAACAAACAGGAAGACGATTGCACGAAGGTATTTATGACCATCGTTCAGTGCATATTATTACATGTCTGAAACATTGCGCTTCAAATAAACAAAATTACCCGATATCACAAAGAAATCAGTTTTAACATTACTATGCCACTTGTTTGTGTATTTATACAAATTATTATTTGAAAAATGAAATTATGCACGTATCGAAACAGCATGTACATTATAATGTCGTGATTCTATTTTTGATTCTATTTTTGCTCGGTTACACGTTATACGTTTTCTCGTGCAGATTGGGTATTCCCTTTTGGCGAGGTTATATAAGGCAGATAAGTGTAATGCTACTTTCACATCCACCGTTCATTATGCTGTAACATCGTATACTATTATTTTTGTATAGATAGATAGTATATATACTAATTGAAAAAATCAATAGAGAACTATTTTAAAGATTATATATATGTTTTCTATGGAAAGGGTTTATTTATCTCCTTTTACATATGCATGTATAGTTATCTCTATGCATGTATACACATCTCCTATTTGTGGAAAAAACAAAACATTTGTTTTAAAGATTTGTCTATTTCAGAAGTATTGGTTTCACATCCCTCCAGGAGGATATGTTAATGTTATGTTATTATCTGCCTGAAAACATACACAGTTTCTGATGAGTTTACATGTGCTTGAATATAAAAAAAAAATAATTGAAATAATCACGTCATTATGAGTCAGTAAATATATTTACCTACAAGCACTAAAATACCTGTAGTTGAATTCATATGCATCATTGTTTTCATGTTTATGTTGGCAACTCGTACAGATTAATCACAAACGCGCAATTTAAACGACTGAAAAACAATAACAAAGTACACAAACGCTAATTTCTACATATTTACGACCGCTCAACTAAAACGATAGGAAGGCACGTTCAAAGATCGTGGGATGTTTACAAACGCTAAATTAACATGACGGGAATTAATGAATGAATGAATGCGTGTGTGTGTGTGCGTGCGTGAGTGTGTGTGAGTGAGTGAGCGGACGGACGGACGAGCGGACGGACGGACGAACAAACGACCGAACGAACGAAGAATATGAATGAATGAATGAATGAATGAATGAATGAATGGTGATTTACGGCACTCAACATAGTTCATAATGTGCACGAAAATGGATGACAGTGCACAATGAAATAGTTAATAATTAAAAATTATGCTCAATTGTAAATCTACGTTAAAATAAGGGATATAATACAACTATTAACTATACGTTTGAACGCAACACATGCCCGTAAGCAGCTGTGCAAACAAGAAAATGCAAAACCGAATGCATTACAGTGAATTATACAGTCTGACCTCCCCAAGAAATCAAAACAAGGTCGAAATCAACCTGACCAAACAACCACTCACACAACCAACCTGACAGCGCCTCTGCCACACTGTATTAACGTCTAAAAGCCCAACAAGACATGTCCGACCGCTGACGTTGCAAAACAGAACATACACCGGTAAATTATCACCTTGAATGAGTACAACGTGCAGTTAACACCCCACACAGGGCCAAAGCAACTCCCATCAGACAAACAACAAAATGCAGCCTATTGTCGACGGACATTCCCAAGCATCCCACCAGGAGCTACATGTATATTTGCTAATACAACACTCAAAACCAGTGCAAGGCAACTATAGGTATAAAATATATTTAAACATGATACTATTAGGAAAAATCTTACAAAGTGCATACACTGATCGTGCGATGTTTATAAACGCTCATTTCTCAATATGAAACGACAGGTACAAATAAAAGTCTTAAAAATACACAAAGTAAATCTAACATATATACATATATAGTACTATATATAGATATTGAGTAGGTTGAGACTTGGCTGTATGTACTCTGTCAGAAAGGACAAACATGTTAACCGTTAAAGTGCATAATAATGGTCAACGACTGTCACCGAAAAATGCTCACGACATGATGTATGTCCTACTGAAGGTAACGTTGATATTATGTTGTCAATATGACTATCATACCGTTGTTATAACTCAGTAACATCGGTCGTAATAATTTGGTGTTGGGGCAATAAACATGGATACTAGATACAGTGTTGCAGCATTTTACTGTGCAATACGTAAGTTATGTTTACAATGAATCTTTCTTTATACAATATTAGAGATTACGTTTAAAGTGATGTGCTTCTATTTGCGTCTTAATGGATCATATTGCTTATCAAATGCATGATATGTTTTCAAGATATGTGTGTATTGATCTGATCGAATGTGATTTGACCAGTTATAATTCTTACCGGAGCATGTATTTACAGGCTGGTTATCATAAATATGCACATTTTATATCTTGATACCTTATAACACATATATCTTACTGAATGATTAGTATATGTATTGTATGTACATGCAGATAATTGTTGATTCACTTACGCTAATAACAATTATAATTATAGTAGATTTTTTGTTTTTTTTTAATGAAGGAATGAATGAATGAAGATTCGTATATAAAGCAACAGTGAACATGTTGATAAAAAAACCATTTTCTGCAATATTAACCCGCCGCCCACAAACCTATGACCTACGTCGTGGTACATACATGACATTACCTTGTGTTAATAACAGAAGTTACCTGGTTCTATGTAAGTTATATAAGAAGTTTTATATTACATTTAAAGTAGCTATCCTGCCAAAAAATAGCCAAGTTTTACAATATATATGCACCGTTTCAAACCTGCTGACGACGAGTTGAGGTGTGTATTATATAGAACTTACATATTTGAAAATCCGAACTCATTAGACACAATAAAAACGGTCTTAACCAGACAGGTCAAACTCCAACACTAGAACGTCGAATTAAGAGTTACAAACTCATAATGCAGTTTACACATATTTAATTACGGGCATTTAAGAACCCGTGAATAAGCCTATACTTTTAATCGACCGTTATACGTATTATGCAGTTTACACATATTTAATCACGGGCATTTAAGAACCCATGAATAAGCCTATACTTTTAATCGACCGTTATACGTATTATGAAGTTTACACATATTTAATCACGGGCATTTAAGAACCCGTTAATAAGCCTATACTTTTAATCGACCGATATACATATTATATGACCTGAACATCTGGATAGAGTTTTGATAAACAGTTGTGTGGTTTAATTTTGACGTTATTTGGCTGGTTAGTTTATTTTAATTTGTATAATACTATAAAAGCATTACCGAGCAACCGTTCTTACAGTAAATAATGTTGGGTGTTTACAAGCAGTTATATCATTCAAATTGATTTGTATAAACAACATGCCTTAATTAGTACGGTAGCCAAGACTGACACGTTACTTACCATATCCATTAATCATACGTCACACTGGTTGTCGGTTGACAATTGGGTTGACAGTATATGCGCGAGTGAGTCAGTAACAAGTTATTGACAGGCTGTGTTAAGTAGTACATATAACAGATACAAAAACACACCAGTCCATAGTCCTATAAGTAACAGTTAATGCAAGCATTAAAATTAAAATCGAATTTAAATATCTGTACTTTGGCTGCGGTAGAAATTCATGTTTCCGTTTATTTAAATTTCCAATTTTAACTTTGTTTAACATGCCATATTTAGGGCTATAAATATATATACATATATTTATTTATTTCAAATGCATTTTTTACATAAATTGAGGAAACTAATAACTAAAGAAATTTATTTTAATGTAACTTGCCACCAACTTAACGGCTCTTCAACGAAAAATTCAAATTTATATATTATATCATTACGTGGTACAAGTGTTAACGTTCGTATCCCATCCAATCCCTTCTCCAAGAAGCGAAAACGGGGTTGGCTGGGGTATGAAATAAGACCTTAAATTCGTCTTTAAAAGTTTGCATACTATAAAATTGAAATATTTAAAAGGTAATTTTAAACAGGTTTTCATTGTTTTCAGTAAGAAATGTATTTAAAAGTGTTTTATTGAATAAATACCCCTTATAAAATCATGCTTATATAAGCTTTCCCATCACTTAACGGAATTAAGGCGGGACCAAGCAATGTAAAACTACAAATGATTAAATTACATTAAATGCAAGGATTAAATTAGGGATAAGGCCAAAATAAAAATAATACCTGTGTTTCCGGTGGCCCGACCGACCCTGCCGACCCTAAAACATTTTATAAAAAAAAAAAAAAAGAAAAAATGAAATTAAAAAAAAAAACAAAAAAAAAATTTGTTCTGAACAATGATTTATCACAATATATCGAGGTAAACTGACATCACAGAGAAACTTTCAATTGTATCATCAACTTGTATGGGGTTTATGAGATATTGAATCTCACATTATCTTGCTCCAAAAAAAAAAAAGCACAAAAAAAAAGAAAATGCCTACCGACCTACCTATTAATTTTTTTGGCCTAACGGTGTTTTCCGTTCTGAAACTGCAATTAGAAACTTCAATAGGTTGGGTATTTGACTTTTGTCTTCAAATGATACAAGCATTGAATAGTTCTGCAATACAACACATACTTTTATTATATATTCTTGTTTTGTTTTCATAACAAAGATTGTTTACAGTGAATAATATTGTAATATATTATTATTTAGCCAAACATTTTTATTTCGTTGTCCAAACGTTTTTCAACTGAACTCCAAAAAGTGTTATAATGCACGATATTTCACCCGAAGCGATGTTCTGTTTCATAAATCTACATTACCTGCTCCCGCCTTACTTCCATTAAGCGATGTGAAAGCGTATACTAGCAGGATTTTATAACAGATATTTCGACAATAAATCACATTTAAAAACATTTTTTACTGAACAAATGCGGCAACCTGTTTAAAATTACCTATTAGATGTTTTAATTTTACAATATGCAAACTTTTTAAGTCGAAATTAAGGTTTTATTTCATACCCCAGCCAACCCCGTTTTCGCTTCTTGGAGAAGGGATTGGATGGGGGTATGAACGTTAATATTCGGACCACGTAATGACTTTGTTTGCAGATTATAATATAAGGATGTATTTGCTTAGATGTACTACCGTTAAATTTGTAAACACATTGTATTTATGTCTATTTAGCGTAATGACTGCTTTGGTATAGCGATATTGTTGTTATGTACCGTAGGACATACTTGTATATTGGGCGTTCACGTTATGTATTTCAGTTTGTGCTAGTCCATTGATCACCGCCCATATTACGACACAGCAGATAAGTAATTCAACGTCTTCCACAGACATAATCACAACACAGACTGGACAATCTACAAACGAGACAAATGTTGAAAAACAAACAGCACAGATTCAAGTAAACACCACCATACATGGAGTTATAGAGCCAACTAGACTGCAAACGACATTGAATCTAAATGAGGGACTAACAAGCACTGAGATTATTCCTTTACCAACACACATAGTACACGTCAGTAAACAAGGCATATCATCGTTGGTTACAACAAAGGTCCCTCTAAATAATGACATTACTACAACAGCAACGGCAGTGTCTGTCACTAAAGAGAACACATATACGAATGATGTCACTACACAAAAGCCAGAGAACTGCATGAAGTCACGGGCTGCTAACTTTACTGCATGTTTTGAAGCTCTCGGAAAAAACGCCATGAAATATATAGCGTCTCAAGACCTAATTGCATTTCTTGCGGACATTTGCAAGTATGTATATCTGCATTTTCTTATTATGTTATCTACACGTTTGACTGGTTAACTCTTATTATAATCATTCTTACTGAGCACCTCTTGTCGCAGATTTGGTTTTGTATTGCTATGAAAGGGATTTCAGGTTGAGTCTTTCACCAGATACTCAGGAAGATGCCATCGAATCCTTTAATAACACCGCTTGGTATCTGGCTCATTTATTAAACATTGGAAACCCTTTTCTACTAATATCATGGCAAATAATATATCAATTCTGAATAGCGCATTGGAAGCAAAACACCAGCAAGATAGAACAGTAGCATACGCGTCTTATTTAGTCTTTTCATGAAAATAAATACAACAAGTATCACGCCCAGTGGCATCGGCTTAAGCGTAATTCTACTTCAATACCACACATACTGGGATTGAATGTCTTAAAGGACCAGTAAGTAATAACACTAATAATTTGTAGTCGGGTGTCTTTGTACAGACGACACACAGCACTAAACAAACGTTAGTGTGATTGACAATACTAGAGAATACAAGTTAACAAACTTGAAGCTATTTTCTGATAGTGTCGTATTTTTCTTGATTTGCATCTATCATTTGATAATGGTCAAACTATAAGCACAATTCATGAAAGAGAGGTGATTTTAATTTCGATATCGTTAATCATCCCTTTTTAGACGTAGATGTTCCCAAAGCAACAGCTAATGGAGTACATTTTCCTTATTAATTTTATTAAAGCTTCTAGTCGAGTTGAAGGCTTTATATTCATAACCTTTGTTTAAGTAAAACGCGAATCTATCAAGGTTACCGTTACTGTAAACTTCGAAAAGCTTATTACTGTAACTCTGATCTACTTTTAAAATACAAAAGTGATTTAATAACTTTACTGCAACAAGACCAGTCATAACCTGACTTCTACGGTGACGTGATTTCAACGTTTCATACAGTCTTTATTAAACTTTTTATATAACTATTTATTATATAGTTATGATGTACTGATTATAAACTATTTCAATGACAGCCCTGACCAATCCCGACCGTATATGGAGTGTATAAAGCGGCATTTCACAGAATGTCCGGATTTCCAGAACAGAATCGAGGTCAAACTACTACAGTTTGGGCCATACCACATCAAGGATATCATCTTCTTCAGTACCGTAGAACAAATGTGTAGTAAGTTTTCATATACTTTGGCATCTTTTTTCCAGGATATGACAGAAGTTTAAATGTAGTTATTTTGGACGTTAGTATTGCCTAGTACTAAAACAATAACCATTTGCGTTAGGACGCGGCAGTTTATCACTTGGTGTAAGTCCGAACTATATCTTCAATGTCGATGAGTATATTCATCCGCACATTATTTATATCCTTATGATAGAATTGCGTCGTTGTGGGATTATGAATTGACAAACTCACTGGTGCAAATGACAACACGTTTTATTCGGCCAGACAGGGCTCTCTATTATACAACTCTCGCAGACGAGGCTCTCCTCGACAATGTATTAGTCTGCATATTTATACACATTTTATCCATGCACGCAAATATGACGTGGCCTTAAAAATGGCAGACTCGTCAACAAAATAATGACTGAAACTTCCTTGAACCCTAATTAACACAGATGAGGTATCTATGAACTTTAATTAAATAACATTAACCTTTTATCAAGAAGCATTTGTCCCTAAAAATAGCCATTCTAGAACGCCACATAAGGTCCCTCCAATTCAAATGACAACTGTGACCGCTTTCTGACAATGGCCGAGTTATTAATCATATAAAATCAATTCACACAAAATGTCAGCGCTAAATTATAGTACACTAATTCAAAAGAAGATTAAGTCAACAGACTCATGATATCTGGTTCGGTATTATAATTAGTATGAGCTCGAGGAAGCTATGTGTTTGAAAAGCGCATTCGCACTGGTGTGTCCAACTTTATCAATAAATGGAATGAACGTCCTGTTTCTCTTGTTATAATCAGTATACTAACTACATTGAATTATATGACTTTGACGCAGAGTTAAATAAGCCTAAACCTAAACTAGTGTTGAAAGTAGAACTTTCTTGATATTCTTATGTTATATTTAACTGATTCGGAAGCTTGCATTTCTTTTACAATAAACCCTACGTAACTAATCAGTTTTCTATTGTCTAAAGATCACAGCAAATACCCAGCTCATAATGTGCATTGCTCCACCAGATTATTTAAGAGAAAGTTCGTTTGTAGCTATGTTTATAACAAGCAATATCAGCTACGAATCAGTAGTGTTATTTTACTGGTCCTTTGGTACCAACGAGCCCAATATACGTGACTTTGAAGTAGAATACGCTTAAGCCGGTGCTAGGGGCGTGAGAGGTCTTGCTTCGTTTATTACTTCTCTTGAACAGACTCAATATAACCGAGTCTGCTGCTTTCTCTTAGTTGTGTTTGTTGCTCCCAAAGGATCACCTTTATCAGTATTTATACATATTTTGATCATGATGTACGCGTATTCTTATTAATAGAAAGCAACATGAGTAAGCATGGTTTGGATATACTCTATTTTTTGCTATTCAATGTTTTACTCTTGTCTCTCTCTATGTAATATTATACCATAATAAAAAACATACACTACGTACAGTATACATTTATTGTGACATGCGGTCATACACACATATACAACATATGCATAGTTCTGTATTACGCCCATAAAAAACTGATAAGATGTTACTATAGTAACTATATTATGGTATGATGGTGAATGAAGTCACCTGTTTTTACTTCGTCACCCGCGTGAGTGGGTATGTTTACATTCTAATTTTTGAAATGAAACTGTAAACGCCGTCTAAATATAAACTCGATACGTCCTAGTATTACTAGAAGTGCTTCTAGCATTATAACAGATTTACTGTTTCATTCTCAGCTTACCATTATATTAGTATTTACTGTTTCGTTCTCAGCTTACGATTATAATAGTATTTAATGTTTCATTTTTAGTTTACCATATTATTAGTATGCTTACCATTATATTAGTATGTACTGTTTCATTCTTAGCTTACCATTATATTCATATTTACTATTTCATTCTCAGCTTACCTTTATAATAGTATTTCCGGTTTCATTCTTAGTTTACCATTATATTCGTATGCTTACCATTATATTAGTATGTACTGTTTCATTCTTAGCTTACCATTATATTAGTATTTACCGTTTTATTCTCAGCTTACCATTATATTAGTATTTACTGATTCATTTTCAGCTTACCATTATATTAGTATTTACTATTTCATTCTTAGTTTACCATTTTATTAGTATACTTACCATTATATTAGTATTTACTATTTCATTCTTAGTTTACCATTATATTAGTATGTTAACCATTATATTAGTGTGTACTGTTTCATTCTTAGCTTACCATTATATTATAATTTACTGTTTCATTCTAAGTTTACCATTATATTAGTATTTACTGTTTCATTCTCAGCTTACCATTATATTAGTATGTACTGTTTCATTCTCAGCTTACCATTATGTTAGTATTGACTGTTTCATTCTAAGCTTACCATTATATTGGTATTTCATTCTTAGTTTACCATTATATTAGTATGCTTACCATTATATTAGTATGTACTGTTTCATTCTTTGCTTACCGATCTATTAGTATTTACTGATTCATTCTCAGCTTACCATTATATTAGTATTTACTGCTTCATTCATAATTTACCATTATATTAGTATGCTTACCATTATATTATATGTACTATTTCATTCTTAGCTTACCGTTTTATTATTATTTACTGTTTCATTCTAAGCTTACCATTATATTAGTATTTTAGTATTTACTGTTTTATTCTCAGCTGACCATTATATTAGTATTTACTGTTTTATTCTCAGCTTATCATTATATTAGTATTTACTGTTTCGTTCGCAGCTTACCATTATAATAGTATTTACTGTTCCATTTTTAGTTTACCATTTTATTAGTATGCTTACCATTATATTAGTATGTACTGTTTCATTCTTAGCTTACCATTATATTCGTATTTACTGTTTCATTCTCAGCTTACCATTATATTAGTATTTACTGTTTCATTCTCAGCTTACAATAATAATAGTATTTCCTGTTTCATTCTTAGTTTACCATTATATTCGTATGCTTACCATTATATAAGTATGTACTGTTTCATTCTTAGCTTACCAATATATTAGTATTTGCTGTTTCATTCTCAGCTTACCATTATACTAGTATCTACTGTTTCATTATTAGTTTACCATTATATTAGTAAGCTTACCATTATATTAGTATGTACTGTTTCATTCATAGCTTACCATTATATTATTATTATTTTCATTCTCAGCTTGTGCTCCGGGACTCATATGTATTCAAGAACTGATCAAGATTAAACGGTATTATGGTCTGACAGAAGTCATAAGTGACTCGCCATGGGAGAAATTACCAAATTACGAGCAAATGTGCGAAAATGAGTGAGTAGAAAAAACATTATTATTATTATTATTATCATGATTATAATACTGTGATAATTTTTGTATAAACGTTCAGACAACATTGGAAATACTTACTTCCGATCAAGGGTATATCAGCCAGAGATGTGTACATTAGATATGTACATGTGTATAAAAACTCGATCTAGTCTCAAAAACAACTTTTAAATAAAATGGAACACATTGCAAATGTTTGTCAGGACTTAACCCATGATTAACTACAATCGAAAACAATATATGTATAATCAAACGTAAACATATGTTCATTTATTTTTATTGACATTATCATTCGAAATGTAAACACCTCAGTTTTCATGAGAAGGTTGAGATTACACACTAAGATGTAGGCACTGTGTTTAGGTTAGAAAACTGACATGTGTATGTTTTGGTTATGCTCAATGTCTTTATAATTATTACGATACCATCAATCTATTAAATCATTTTAGCTATATTTAGAATTTAATGATTCTTAGTTTAAAGAAACGCATTATTCATTGAGAGATACAAACAATCTTAATCTGTTTCACACCGCAATCTTAATCTCAGAACACATTGAGTTGCATCATAATGCATGACGTGTCATAATACCAAGATATGATGTGATAATACCAAAAATAAACAACCAAATGAAAATATAGATGAAGCATTCTGACTTGTTCAGTGATAAATATTGGATAAATGAAACCAGTTAATTTAAAACTCATTACAGTTTCAGGTTTAAATCGACATTGAGTAATGAGGTTCTTGAAATCCAGAAACACAAAATTCTAATAATAAAATATTTCTAAAATGATTTAATAGACTGTTTACAATGCTTTTTCTATAATCTCATTTCCAGCACTGTTAGATACATTGGATGTGTTCGAAAAAACTTACGACAATGTCAAATTCCTCTGACGAAGAGATATCAGGATGACTTCACCAACGAGGACGCCGAAAATCTAAAACGAATGTATGATTTTACTAAGGAACACTGTGACACAGTTAAACATGATGGTAAGAAAATGTACGAATTTACTAACAAAAGTGTTGACGAAAGGTATAATAAAAACAACTAAAACACAGTTGTTAGCAAACTTGTTATACAGTGTACAACTACCTCTTGGGCGTAATTGTTGCTGCCCTTTTCAGTATGTATTAATACTAAAAGTGACATAGTTTATTATGAATTATTATACTTAAAATAAGTGTTGACCAAATCAGTGTGTATTGCACATGTTCAAAGACAAAACTGGTTTTAAATATTACGGCATGTACCGAGTTATTATCACCTTAATGCACTTGTCTTGGGACTATTAAAGTCACGAGACAATATTCAACATGTATGGTTATTAAAAAAATAAAACCAATGAAAACATTGTATGATTGAAAATAGATATGTGGGCAATTATGCCAGGATATGCATCAAACTGTATCAGTGAATGGCAGCTGTGTGTACGTATGCCATATGTGCGTACGTAAGCCATCTGTGCCTACATGCATTTCGTGGCAATCATCATCCACATTCTGCATAGTAAAGCAGAATGCATAACAGTTAAGTCATAGTGTGACTTCATTAAAGGCTCTGGGTATCGTTTAACCACTTATAGGATATGTTGTCTGCTTTTTAATTTAGTCTTTTGACTGTTACTTGTGATATGCAGGCTTTATAACTGCTGCTCCCAACTAAATTTCATTAGGTTTATTTCGCTCTTTGGGGCATTTAATTTTATTAGATACTGGGACCATACGCCGTACGACATGGGGAAGTAAGATACTCCATGTCCACCGCCATATGCATGCCATCTTCGGGATGGTTAAAATTTTGTATTATTGATTTTATTAATATTGAGTTCTGCTCAACCCGGAGCTAGAGGGCGTGAGCGGTAGCTAGCATATTTCACTACCGCTCATGAACAGTCTCAACCAAACCGAGACAGCAATATTTCGTATGTGTCGGTGTCGGCCGTTTCCAAAGGTCCATTATCATACTCATTTTTGATATGACGAGTTAGTATTGCAGTGCACTTTATGTTTAGTGATTGGCTCTTCTAATGCCAACTACCACGCTCCACTTTTCTCCTGGCTACTGATTTGCAGTGGGGGTGACTTAGTGGACAACTTAGTGGGCTCTTATGATTGCTTTTTCTGAAACCCTGCAAAAGATGGTAGGTGTATAAACATTCGTCCCTCCTTTTAATATGTCATACCCTAGAGTGATTTTGTAATTGGCTGCAAGTGTTGTGGGGGTGGTCAGTACAATTCTGCATATCTTAACAACAGCATGTGCATGTATCGATTACCAATTTCTCTGGATGTTGACTTTGTTGTTAGATAATTCTTGTTGATGTAATGTACTTTTATGTCAACTCGATTTCAAACTAACCAGTAGGCCGTACTTTGAATTAGCTCATTTATTTACGTTCAGTATACTGCGGAACAACGACGATTAGTTGTCTCATTGTAGGCCCCTTTTCCTGTATTTTATTAACTCACGATCCAACTTGAGCTATATCAGAGGCATATCAAATGTATGGAATAGTAAAATGAAATTAATGTTCGCTGTCATTCTTTGATCTTCTAATATGCTTGTCGTTTACTTATTTGTATGCACCAACCAGTAAAGTATACATTTAATACTATTCATTAACATAATGTTAAAACAGTGTATACTTATTGTGTGATCACAGTTTGGAATGTCTCAAATAAAGAAATATAAAAAGATCGGACAGGGAAAGTAGCATTTAAGGAGGACAGTCAACCACAAAACACAGAAACAGACATGCAAACAGACAAACAAGAAGGCAAAAGTAATAATAAATGCAAACGACATCACAAACACAAAAAGGTTGACAATAGGGCTACCGCCTTGGAACGGTCAGTGGCAAATTAGGCCACTGGGGGTTTAAACTGGTTCTAGGGTGCACCAAACTTCACACTTACCCTACTGTCATCCCATTAAAACAGGACGGTGTTAATAAAGAAATCCCCGCCATGATCTAATCTCTAACCAACAAGGCAGCACCAATAGGGAATATAAGTAAAACACAAATATGCTCGTGTAAATTTAATACAAAAAACAATAGCCTAGAAAGCCACAATGATGTTACTCAATGACTTGGCAGAAGCCAGAGCAACAAGACAATAAACCATTAAGGGCACGACAAGAAAGATCATAGACAAACATCAAACGCCATCGTCCCAATGGGCTTTAAGTAGGCGTCATCATAGGGTCCACAGCCTGTCCGGTCATCGTACAATTAAAGAGACGAGCTGTAAAAGGGTCCACCACCAAGCATGCAGTTCTTTGCAAAATGATAGGGTAATTTTTACAAAACTAAAGTAAGTGTACTCCATTCATTAACTAAGGTCAGTCATATATAAGCTAGTTTGTTCTAATTATCGGTTGTTGCTAGTGGTATGGGAAGTATGTTTCAGTAATCGATGATTTTTCTTAAGGTTATGGTGCACCGGTGGCAGAACAGTTTGAAACCAGCCATAGAGTTAGACAATCATTACGAAAGGTCATAATCTGTTTGAACCACTGATGGTGTAATGTATAGGCGCAATAGGCGCGTTTTGCTGAAACAAATTATCCCATTCAGAACCCAGACGTCTTAGATCCTAAAACAACGACGTTATTAATAAATATGAAACGCCTGAAGAGTCTGAAATCAAAGAACAAATTCCTTCACAAGTCCACGTATATGCCTTTCAAAGTCAAACTTCAAATATGAATGTAATAAGATCAGCGAAATCCGTGAAAGCAAATGGGATTAAATCGATGTAATGTAATAGTGCTGTCAAAGAAGTTACTGATTATCGCTAATGACAGACTATTGGATATAAAAGTGCTGCATGACCATTTTGAACTAAATGAAATACTTTTTTGATAACAGCCCTAAATGCTATTAGACTGGTGTTTAAATTTGCTCCACCCAATTATGATCACATGAACAAAGAAACTTCTATCCAAAGAGATTGACTGACATCGATGGTACTACAGATTGCTGTTGTTTATTCAGAAATATTGTGACATGATTTTATATTAATACGTTATTTTCTTAGGAGGAAAATGTTTTAAGTATTATAATTTGAGAAACTGAACTAAATGAAATGCTTTTTTGATAACAGCTCTAATGCTATTAGACTGGTGTTTAAACTTGCTCCACCCAATTATGATAACATGAACAAAGAATCTTCTGTCCAAAGAGATTGATTGAAGTATTGTAATTTGAGAAACTGCTATTTTGCAGAGTACAATAAATCGCATGCCTAATCACTGAGTCTGGTAGTCTGTTATTATATCACTGTCTATATTTTATATACTAAATTTATATATGATATCATGTGTGACAGACGTATTTGCACGTTTATGATATGTATATGTTACAGATGAATTTAGCGGCGGATTTCATTTGTACTATCTCTAGTTTCAGTATGTGTGTATGGGAATGTACCTCCCAAATGAAAAGTTTCAATTAGAGTTTGCCCGGAATTAAATTGTTCTGACATTGAAATTTTTGTAAAGAAAGTTCAATTCCTCGGATACTGTCATCTCTGAGTATACACATTTTCTAAGCGCAACTAATGAAATTTGCTATATTTATATTTATCGACGTTAAACTGCATTCTCTACATTTTACTCCAAATTCTCAATTTCACTAGTCCTTTTTGAAAGCGTATTAATGCTTTCCAAAATGCAATGTCATACAGAGCTGGGTATCTAAAAATGAAACGGTACCCGACACACAACCTGTGTTGATTGTTAACTCTACTTTATATAGATTCCTATAATGTAACTGCAATCATGTACATGTTGGTAATCTGTTAAACTGGATTGATCCGTTCCTAAGCGTATACTAATGAAATCCGATTATCACGTAAGTGCCAATTTAACATAGTTTTCTTTATTTGTGTAGATTTTAAAGAGAACTATAAATGCATACACGAGAAATCCCGGACCTCTGAGATAAATGCCTGTGTGAAGAAGACAGATCGGCTATCAATGGATAAACAAATATGCCAGTAAGTTAATCATACACATATTATAATATGCATAGTTGAAAAGATTTCCCCAGATATTGTGACTAGTCATTGCACAGTTGTGCCTGTCTAAACGCAGGACATGCCCTGTGATAGGACGTGATTATGTATCATCGTGATTAATCGTAATTAATATCGGAATATCCAATACATACCTGTTGTCGGGTTTATTCCAAAGCAGTTATGACAGCAGCAATACAACTTCCAAGAACAATAGACAAAAGAAAGTAATTGTGTTCTATGTAAAGCGGCATTCAATTTTGTATAAATGTTAACTTATTTTGGTTGATGTCGTATACTACCAGTATTCTTCTACCAGTATTCTTCTACCAGCACATTTAGTTTCCCATATCTACTAGTAAATGTTGGTATCATTGAAACATATTTGATTTAATTATTATAGAGTATTTCAAATTTATTAATGCCAGTGTATTTCATTTTACTTCTGTTAAACTATATGATAGTATTACTTTATATACTGTTATTAATTTACAATTATAAGCTCTTCGTTTGTATAAATTTTGTATTTCAGTAATGACCGCTGATATAGTCTCTGACATATCTTTATATCGCTTAGCTTTCTTTCATTCGCATTACAGTTCATATGTTGTATATATGTGTTATTGTACAATGTAACATGTCATGGCGACGAGATTCATAAAAAATGTATGTTACGTTGTGTTCAATGTAAAATACTCCTTATAACTAAAATATATATATATAGCAATTGACCGTTATTTAATGCATGCCGGTTCTAAGATATACAGCATAATCTCCTCTAATACATCACTGTCTTTTTTCAGGATGCGTGATTGCGTCACAGAGACGCTTGATTCACAGTGTGACAAAGGCATGGTGGGATTGTATATTGACGCAGTAAACATATACAGACATACCAAATCAAAAATATTAAATAACCCCTGTTCCAGTGGGGCGGATATAGGAATATCGGTCATGACAGTGATTATAACGTTTGTTATTGTGCTACTTCTGTGAACGTAGTTGTCACTAATAGTTGCATTGATTTTAATTTAAAAATGCGTAAGAGGTAAATAAGGTCGGGTATATTTGTTTGTTTATAGGTTGTCAATTTAGATTACGAAGATCTGTCTTTTTTATATACTTACGTAACTATTTACCTTTACTTTATTAACTTAATGCATGATTTACTTACCTACATTTTGTGCATTTTATAATGTTTACCCAATTAACTTGACTTAGATATCTCCGCCCTATTGTTGATGTCGGAGTATATTGACAATAGGCTGTATTATAATACAGTTGCACGGGCTTTATTATACTTTTGCACGTGCTATTGATTGTCGGAGGTATAGTATTGGTTTGATTTGTTAAAATGGATAAATGATTGGCAACTGGCGACATGTTAATTTATTAAGAGCAATCAACGATCTATTTAATCTTACCCAACTTTGCGGAATAGAATTTCCCATATTATTACAAATAAAAGAAATGTGAACATTATGCACGATATATTATGTAATAATGATACCATCCTGTTAGGCTCTGTAGCTCAGTGATAGAGATCAAAACTCAGAATGAGCAATTATTTTGATTGATTACTTTTTATATTGTTTTAGTCTTTGTTTTGTGTGCAATACTTTTTTATTTAAGGGATATTCTGAACTGAATCCTTTGATTTACCTTAGATAAAAACAATAACAAACTACAAACAAAGCAATACTAAACTAACAAACGAAAGCTTTTGTTTTCAGCATTTTAATGAACACTTTTTACAAAACATTTACATAATTAGATTTGGAATGTTTGGCTAAAATACAAAACACTTGTTTTTATTGGTTGAGAAATAAATATTTGTCTTTCAAAACACTTGTTTGATAGCGCTTTCCCCTCGTTAAGTCGACGCTAAAACATAGGGTCGATGATGGTTGTTGACATTTGGTCGATCCGGATGACGACATAGATTTGTAGCACCTTTAGCGGAACACCAGGGCAATATTGAGACCTAACTTTATATGCATTTTCTTTTTTATTACACATGTATATAAACACTATACTAAATGTAAATATAGAAGTGCATCAGGAAATGTAGCTAAGGACTACAGTAAACCAAAAACGCATAGAAACAAATTACAAGACGAATAAAATGCAAAACATGTTACGAAGGATCTTGCAAAGTTTGTAAATCACATCATTGTGTAAGTCAGGTTACATGTATGATATTCTTTGTCGCAGAGTTATTTCGTATTTTGTGGTTACTGTAGCACTGGTGGAGTAGCTTCTTAGTTTTACAAAGATTACGAATAACAAGGGGAATATCCCATCCAAGTGGCTGATAATTATCAATATCAAAATTAAAATCATCTCTCTTGTCATAGTTTTTAATAATATTTTCTCCATTTTCAATAAAATCAATTCTATTGACACTAAAATCCTAAATATTGTCATTTGTAATATGTTCTTATTTTAAATATCACGAAACATGGGGTAACTACCACTAATGCAAACATGGTTGTTTGAATATTTCTGTCGTTTAAAGTCACTGATTGTCATATTGCCATAACATGAACATGCATAACTATTGGACATTGATACACCTGAAACCACTACGCAGACACTCAGTAAAGTTTTCGACAAATAACAAAGTATGTACAATTCAGTTTACATTAATATATACGAATGTCGTTTTATTTTCAACTTACATATAGCACTTACAAGAGTAAATTTTCGGCAATGTATGTGATATCACTAACATAATAAGGTTCATAATAGGGCAACCACCTTTGAAAGGTCCGTGGCAAAAACGCTGCATAGGGTTTAGCCAGGTTCTATGATGCACCAACACTCTTAAAGGTACAAACCCGCCAAATAACCGCAAAACTATACTTCCAAATCGTTTATCCAAACCCAGTCCATGTGTTTAGGTCACACAATAATGTAAATGTGCCGATTAAAAGTATAAGTTTATTAAAGGGTATTTAAAATACTCGAGATCGATATACGTAAAATGAATTATGAGTTGGTAACTCTTAATTCAACTGTTCAGTTTTGGGTTTGGCTTGACTTGTTGAAGCCGTTTATACTGCATATATCGAGTTCGGATTAATTATATAATTGTATAAATTGTAGTTGATAGGTTTAAAATTGGAATGCATCTGTTTTAAACTCTGCCTGTTGATACCGGGATAGCGACTTTAATTTACTAGTATTTTCAACTAAAACAAAACGGTAGAAATAAATCAATTTCCTGCCATGCTATAACCTTTAACACATTAGGCAGCATTAATAGGCAATATAAGTATAACACAAAAATGAATTGATTTGAATGAAGCGCACAAACACATGCAAGGTTATATGACGCCAAACATGAATGAACATGCCAGGCTTATCCTCCATTTAAATCGAGATACAATATGGAGAACACCAAGATGATCAAGTGTATATGAATAGATACAAAACAGAAGCATAGAAAGCCATGAACCAAGGACCCAATGCATTGGAAGACGCCATAGCACAGGAGAATAAACCAGTCAGGGCAAGACAGAAAAAAATTAAGACGCACATCAAATGAAACAGTTTGTTCATGATTTAGGTAACGACATCATAGA
Source organism: Cyrtodaria siliqua (assembly GCA_037043455.1). NCBI lineage: Eukaryota > Metazoa > Mollusca > Bivalvia > Adapedonta > Hiatellidae > Cyrtodaria > Cyrtodaria siliqua. The sequence continues at coordinate 91,170 of JAWPHD010003151.1, read as the reverse complement.
GTTCACAATCTGATCGGTCATCGCACAGTGAAAGGGGACAGCAGAGTGGCAAACTGTAAAAGGGTCAAACAGTCAACTTACAGTGTCGTGGAAAAAACGATAGGATCTTAATCGTTTGAGTCTAACTAGCTTAATAACTATTGTATATGAAAGTGGAAGTGACCAAGGATTTTACGAAAATAGTATCAAGGGGGAAATTTTGAAATTGTTGAACACGATAAATATAAAACGTATTACAGTCTCGGTTTGATAAAGACTGTTTATGAAAAGTAGTGAAAAGTGCTAGCTACCGTTTACGCCTACTAGCCCCGAGTTGTTCATAACTCAATTTTTAAAATGTCAATATATATAGCACGAACATTTAGAGCCATCCCGAAGATGGTATGCATAAGACGGTGAACATGGAACCACCAGTGTGGCATGTTCATACCATTTCATGGCCATCACAGTATGGCCCCAGTTTCTAACGAAATGCTTTGCCCTAAATGAGACCACTAAACTAGAAGTTTGTAAATCACGTAACTACAGAAGTCAGGTTGTACTAGTCCTTGACGCAGATTAGTTCTTAAACTACTTTTATAATTTAAAAGTTCATCAGGGTAACGATTATACAATGTTGCAAAGGCTTTTTGTAAAGTACGATAACGGTAGCTCTGATGGAGTGGTGTTTTACTAGTTATACACAGGTTACGAATATTAAAGTTCTTTACTCGGCTACAAAGTCTAAAAAAACAAATACGTTAAGAAACATACACCGCATAAAAGAGTATGAGAGTGAACCTTTGGATACGGCCGAACACGACACATACGCAATATTGCAGTCTCGGTTTTACTGAGTGAAATATGCTAGCTACCGCTCACGAACTCTAGCCCCGGGTTCATCAGAACTAAATATTCATAATACAATAGTACATAATTTTAACCATCCCGAAGATGGCATGCATATGGCGAAAGACGTAGAGAAGACGTTGCTCGGAGATATACAGATTTTAAAGGAACACACGGCAATCTTGAAGTTTTTATCAAGCATTAAAATTATCGTCCCGATTTAATAATCCAATATCATTTTAGCTTGACATCTGTTAGCATGACATTGTATTAAATAAATTGTTGGGTTTTAATTTTTTCTTCGTTATTTTACCATTAGTTTAACAATATTATTGGTGCAATGTAACAGTTTGAATTATGCAAACTTGAACAATTTGCTTGATAATATGTTTATAATTAATATTAATGATTGAACAAATGCATGCTATAGAAAAAAACTAACGGGACGCCATGAATTTAAACAAAATCAAGATTACATTTACCATTTGCCTTTTTAATTGAAGACTCTATGGATATGTAGAAAGAAGGATAACAATATCGGACCGGGAAAGCAGCATTCAAGGACGACAGTCAACCACAAAACATAAAAACAAACACGCAAACAGACAAACGAAAAGGCAAAAGTAATAAAAATGCAAACGACATCACAAACACAAAATGGTTGACAATAGGGCTACCGCCTTGGAACGGTCAGTGGCAAAGTAGGCCATTGGGGGTTTAAACCGGTTCTAGGGTGCACCAAACCTCACACTTACCCTACTGTCATTCCATTAAAACAGGACAGTGTAAATAAAGAAATCCCCGCCATGATCTAATCTCTAACCAACAAGGCAGCATCAATAGGCAATATAACTAAAACACAAATATGCTCGTGTAAATATAATACAAAAAAAACAAAACAATAGCCTAGAAAGCCACAATGAAGGTACTCAGTGACTTGGCAGAAGCCAGAGCAGTAAGAGAATACACCATTAAGGGCACGACAAGAAAGATCATGGACAAACATCAAACACCAATGTCTCAATGGGCTTTAGGTAGGCGTCATCATAGGGTCCACAGCCTGTCCGGTCATCGTACAATTAAAGAGGAAAGCATAGTGGCGAACTGTAAAAGGGTCCACAACCAAGCATGCAGTACGTTGCAAAATGATAGGGTCATAACCTCTTTTGATAAACTTTTTAACCAGTTTAACAAAGAGAGTATGAAAGTGATCATGACCAAGAATCTTACTAAGTTTATAAATCACATCACCATAGAAGTCGGGTTGTGATAGTCCTTGTCGCAGAAGAGTCCTTAAATTACATTTATATTTGGAAAGAAGATCAGGGTTACGATAATGAAATTTTGCAAAGGTTTTACGAAGTTTATGGTAACGGTAACCCTGATTGAGTAAACTTTTAGTTATACAAAGATTACGAATATTAAAGTCCTCAACTCGAGTACAAGCTCTAGAAAAACGAATAAGTTGAGACAGATACACCCCATAAGAAGTTGCTCGGGGAACATCCCCATCCAAGTGGGGATAATTAACAATATCAAAATTAAAATCATCTCTCTTGTCATAGATTTTGCTAATTATTCTACCATTTTCAATCGAGAGATCTAAATCAAGAAAAGAAGCGTTATTATCAGATATATTTTCTTTATTAAGCCGAAGTTCTTTAGGATAAATATTATCAACCATAATTGGAAAGAAAGGGTTGTCAATGTTCAGTATGTCATCCAGATACCGAGAGGTGTCATTAAAAGCTTCAATAACATCTGCCTGGGTATCTGGTCAAAGACTCAACATAAAATCTCTTTCATAGCAAAATAAAAACAAATCTGCGACAAGTGGTGCACAGTTCGTACCCATCGGGATACCAACAATTTGTCTATAAACGGTGGTACCATACCTGACGAAAATATTATCTAATAGGAAGATGAGTGCTTCACAAACTTCAAAGCAAGTCCACATAGTATAATTGTCTAAACAGCCGTTAATAAAAAACGCTTTAATATTATAAGATAAATTAGCTTGTCTTTAATAAGGTGATCAGTTAAGGTTGTATATAGTGTAGAGAAGTCATAAGTGCTTATTGATGAAACTTGACCTTCATTGAAAATTTTATCCAGAACGTCTCCTGAATTTTTTATAGACCAAAATAAATTAATCCCAGAGTTTTCATAAGTTTTATCACAATATAGTTTAACGTGATCTTTAACGGCAGTAAGACAAGAAGTTAAAAGTTTGGAGTTGTTTGTTGTGGTGCAGGCACTAGAATTAGAAATAAAGCGAGCCTTATACGGATTTTTATGTAATTTAGGAATCCAGTACATGGTAGGCAGTTTATTTTGCTTATCGTTTACACCAGCCTTAAAAGTAGTGCACCGAGTGATATGTGCGGAAACAACATCATACTCAGTAGAATTAACTGGAGTATACGAATTGGTGCTGACGAGTTCCAGAGATAAAACATTGACGTAATGTAGGCGTCAAACAATAATTACATTATTAGCTGCTTTATCTGCAGGAACTAAAACATAATTTATTATGAAATTCCTGAATTCCCGATTTTAGATTACAAAAGGAAAACCGAGGTCTCGGAGGAAGTAAAGAGGGGTTAGCATTATAAAAGTTAATACGTGTATCCATAATTTTAAGAATAGACTTTTTCCAAGTAGAAAGCGAGTTTGGGTCATGTTCTCTACGACAACATTTTATACTAAAATCTTCAATGTAGTGGGCGAATACAAATTTAAAATGTATAATGAAAGTAAATTGCTATTTATATCACACACACACTGATTTCGAAAGAAGTGTAAATGCTGCCAAGTACATGTTATTGAAACTTAAAACCAAACTATCGCATTACTGTTTTCTTGACTAATTTGAAATGGAATGGTAGAATATTATAACATCAATTGTTATTGATATGTGTGGGGTTCGGAATAAAACAGAATAAGAGGTTATCTCACTCTCCCATTCTCATATCAGCCTGTCTATTATGCAGTGACACAGGTAACTTGATGCTGCACATATTTAATACAGCATTTCGCTATAATTATACTACATCAAAATACAGATAATTATTTCTGACATCTCCCTTGGGAATGAGCGTCCGAACCCTCAGGGCCTGGTATGTTGTTACTTTGTGATGTCTGCTCCGATTACAAACGGAACTGCGTAGTGGTGTTTCTGTGCATGTATATATATATATATCCCCATGACATCCGTTTAACTTATCCAATACGTAAACTCTCATGTGTCTACGCAAACATATTTGGACATGTATTTTTTACGTAGATTAGCCCTTAATTTTAGAATGAAGAAAGTCCAACATGCTTTACAAATAAAAAGAGATACCACTTTAAGTTTACTTTCATTTTTTTTTTACAAATCTTGTACCTCATCTCCCTACTTCTAAACAGATTTTGTGCCGACTATATCTAAGAACGAAAACATAGCCAAGCCTACATGAAAATAGTATACAGACATTATCATACGTTGGCCAGAACGAATCATACTGTAAAAATATCAATAATAACCCTTTAAAAGCACTTATAGCGTTTGGGTATTTTATATTAGTATACAGGGGAATAGTACGGCATTGAAAAGTAGGGAGGAAACCACTTAAATGTTTACGTACATATACGACAAGTGTTGGTCTCCCTTTGGTAAGAATAATAGTTTCCCATTGATAGTACATAAATGCAGTTACGCATTAAAACGCTAGGTCAGTACAATTACGAAGATTGTTTCTTGTTTTGTAAAGGTGATACTAACTCTGTAAAGGAAAAATAATACAGTATAAGTGTTTATGTTTTACATAGTAAAAAACGTACAGCATTATATGTTAATTCTGCAAAACAGTTTACTTGTTATATGGAAAGTTAGTTGTTGTAGGTAGTTTCAAACTGAAATAACACGTTTTCACTTCATACATTTAATTGAGTTAATAGATGAATACAAGAAGAAACAGATACAAAGCATCGGGCGGTGCAAAATGTTTACAAAAGGAGGAAACAGACATGTGTATTTATTTACAATTTGTTATTATATAACAACAAAAATGTAGAAATATTTTAAAAAGTATAAAAAGTTATATGGCAACAGTAAGCACTAGTAACTTGAGAACAAATGCACATACTTAAGATATCAAAACATATTTAAGTGTTTGCATTAATTGCTGATTATATACGAGTATATTTCTAGAATGTTATGATGATTTTTAGAATGTAGAGGTAGTTTGAAATAAGTACAAAAAATATCAGAAAAGAAGCTGATATGATCAGTGAAATGTAAACCATGACACTTGACTGTGGTAGGTGAACATGTATTCGGAAGAAGTGGTTTGTAGTGGTAAGATATCATACAGTGTTTTTTTTAATGTTTGACACGAATTTTTGTCATAGGTGGCTGCCACGTCGGGCTGATCATGAGCTATTTCTGGGTGGAAACCAGTATTGCATGGCCTGCGTCAGGAAATAGCATGCTCAATCAATGTTACAAAGCTGTATCTGTTATAGTTACTGAAAGAAGTGCACATTAACATAAAACTTAACCAAATACGCAGACGCCGATCAAGGGATGACAATAGGTCGTATTTTTTCCAAAAACATACTGGCTAAAAAGTTGAACTTAACGGAAAACTTAACCAATATACTAAGTTAAACAAATGGCATAACTTTTTCAGAAAGCAGCACAGAGTTTAGAAACGTATGTTGGGTCATGTTATAATGAAGAACAACTGTATAAAGTTTCACCGTGTAGCTGTAATAGTTACCTAATATATGGACATAGCGCCAATTTCAATACAGCAATTTTAATACAACAACACGATATTATGGCCAGTCTGTTATCCCCAACATTTTGGCCAGTCTTTTACCCCCAACATCTTTAATTACTTGCTCCTCCATATGTCACATACTCCTCCATATGCAGCATACAAAAGCAAATGCGCTGTGGTCTAGTGGTAGAGCGTTGGACCCATGATCCAAAAGTCGTGGGTTCGATTCCCGTCATTGCCATATGCGTTGTGTCCTTGAGCAAGACACTTTATCTGCATTGCTTAGTACTGGTCCTACCCAGGAAGACATCGAGAGTGATCAAATAAGTTCATAGAGCTTTCGTTACAATCGATGTAAAATAAATAAGTTTAAACTAAATACAAATATAGGCTGCGCGCTCAATTATGCATTTTATCTGTAATACATATGTTAAAATGTAAGAAACAAACAAACATGTAAAATTATATTATCATTTAAATGTTCTTATGTATTATTTAACAAAATATAATTTCGGGATTCTGTATATTTCGATTCTTTCTGGGTTATAATGAAAAACTACAACAGTTGTTTATGTCTAATTACTACGAGTGTGTATTGTCCCGTCTAACCTACATTTCTTCGGCGTTACAACACTATGCTTTACTATACTTTTGTGGCACACAGTTCCTTATTTTAAACAGATATATATTCAACGTTAAGTCAAGTAAATGTTGATATTTGTCTTTTAACTAAATATGGAAACATTTCCAAATTTGTTTTACATTTCTACAGTACTGTATTTATATCGGTAAATTAATGTTTCTACCACCTTATAACAAACAACAGAACAAACGTCAACATTTAATCCATTTATTTTAAGGTATGTTAAACGACACCATATTGACAAGGAGTCTTATCACGTCAGGCATTTTCATAAAATACTATATGTTAATAAGGGTATTGATTTCATTGACATGCCAAGTATTTTTCGAGACAATCATGTAGTTCATTCTATTCCTAAATATTTCAAAAAAAAAATCAGAGAGTCCTGTAATTTGTTATACGTATTAAAACAATTAGAAATATTATTTTCAACTGCAACAAAATAGTTTCTGACCTTGATATAGTAAATAAAACTCCAAAGGAATGTGAGTGTATGTTGCTATGCTCCAGCAGGTCATGTCATCACTGGTAATTTTGATATCGTAAAAAAAACGTATTCGGCATCTGTTTTCTAAAGGTCCTAAGTATAGATTACATTCAATTATTGATTTTAATGCATGTCGTGCTCAGATCGCCCAATTCATAAATGATTTTAGTATAAAATGGTGTCATGGAGAACATGCGGACACAAACTCTGTTTCTACGTGGAAAAAATCAATTTTAAAATTATGGATATGGATATTAACTTTTATAATGCTAAAGAAATATAAAAAGATCGGACAGGGAAAGTAGCATTCAAGGAGGGCAGTCAACCACAGAACACAGAAACAAACACTTACTTTCTCCGACACCTAGGTTTTCGTTTCGTAATTTAGTCAGGAATTCAAGAATTTCATAATAAATTTGTGTTGGTTCCTGCTGATAAAGCAGTTAATAATGCAATTATTGTCTGACGCCTACATTACGTCGATGTTTTATCTCTGGAATTCAGTAGCACTAAGTCGTATACTTCAGTTCAATCTACTGAGGATGATGTTTCCACACATATCACTCGGTGTACTACTTTCAAGGATTGGTTAGACGAAAAGCAAAACAAACTGCTATGTACTGGATTTCTAGATTACATAAAAATCCGTATAAGCTCGCTTTATATCTAATTCTAGTGCCTGAACCACCATAAACATCTCCAAGGGTTAAGTTATTGCCTAACTGTCGTTAAAGATCACGTTAAATAATATGTGCTAAAACTTATGAAAACTGTGGGATCAATAATTTTAGTCTATTAAAAATTAAGGAGACGTTCTTGATAAAATCAAGTCAAGTTTCATCTATCAGTACTTATGACTTCTCTACACTATACACAACCCTACTACATCACCTTATCAAGTAAAAGCTTAAGCTTATTGCTCTCATTTGAGAAAAACTACATTTTCGACCTGTAACACTATTGAAGCGTTTTTTGCTAACGGCAGTTTAGACAATTACACTATGTGGATTTGCAAAGAAGTTTGTGAAGCTCTAATTTTTCTATTAGATAATTCTTTCCGCAGATATGTAACTACCGTTGATCATGTTTATAGAAAAAATGTTGGTACTCCTATGGGTACGAACTTAGCACCTCTTGACGCAGATTTGTTATTGTATTGCTATGAGAGAGATTTAATGACACCTCTCGCTATTTGGATGACATATTGCACATTGACAATTCTTTCTTTTATACTATGGTTAATAATATCTACCCTAAAGAACTTCAACTCAACAAAGCTAACATATCCGATACTGTCGCTCTTCTCTTGATTTACATCTCTCTATTGAAAATGGCGAAACTTTATGACAAGAGAGATGATTTTGATATTGTTAATTATCTCCATTTAGATGGTAATATTCCCCGAGCTACTTCTTTTGGGGTCTATGTTTCTCAACTTATTCGTTTCTCTAGAGCTTGTAGTTGTGTAGAGGACGTTAATATTCGTAATATTTGTATAACTAAAAAAATACTCTAGCAGGACTACCGCTACCATAAACTTTGAAAAACTTTTGAATAAATGTATTATCGTAACCCTGATCTACTTTTAAAATATAAAAGTAATTTAAAAACTCTTTTGCAACAAGGACTATCACAACCTGTCTTCTATGGTACTTTCCTTGGTCATAATCACTTTTATACAATCTTTATTAAACTTGTTAAAAAGCTTATCAAAAGAGGTGACCCTATCATTTTGCAACGCACTGCATGTTTAGTGGTGGACCCATTTACAATTCACCATTATGGTTTCCTCTTCGATTGTGCGATGACCGGACAGAGTGTGGACATTATGATGACGTCACTATGATGACGATTATTTTAATCCTTTAAGACGGTAGCGTTTGATGTTTGTCTTTAATGTTGCCTTGTCGTACCCTTAACGGTTTATTGTATTTTTGCTCTGGCTTCTGCCGAGTCATCGAGCACTTACTTTGTGGCGTTCTAGGTGTTGTTTTTTTATATTATACATGTAAATTCATGATCATTTTTGTGTTTTACTTATATTGCCTATTAAAGCTGCCTTGTTTGTGAGAGAATATTAACTGTCGGGTGTATCTTTTTTTGCACTGTCCCGTTTATTGGGTTTATTTGCACTGTCCCGTTTATTGGGATGACAATAGGGTAAGAGTGAGGTTTGGTGCACCGTTTAAACCCCCAGCGCCCCACACCCCACCCCTCTTTCTTTTGCCACTGACCGTTCAAGGGCGGTAGCCATATTGTCAACCCTTTTGTGTCGTGATATCTTGTTAAGCCTTCTATTCATCTTTAACGTTGTTCTTTGTTTCTCTGCGTGTTTGTGAATGACTGTCTTCCTTGAATGCTACTTTTCTTGTTCGACAAACAAGCCATGTATATTGTATATTTTGGTAAAGTCAATATCTTATCAATATTTTAATTTAGATCAAAACCAAAATATGTGCGATTCCGTTGATTTCTTTCAACCGCCGACACTACGTTTGTGTGTGTGTGTGGAGTGGGGAGGGGATATTACCCACACTATCCCATTTGTAAACGTACATTTATTTGACTTGGCCAGAATGTAAATTGCTTTAGTTCCTTTCACATATTGGATTAAGAGCCGTATTGAAACGTCCATCATTCCATTTAAAAGACTTCCTCTTATAAAGCATGACAAAGTTTTCATGTGTCCCGCCGTAAGGTTCCGAACTTCCCCAGTTGAATATAGCAACGAGGTCGTTAGTTCCATACCGTCTCCATACACCTTCCTCAGCCTCGTCAGTCACTGCAATCCAATACCCGTAAACTCCTGTTAAACAGAAAAACTCAAAGTGGAATCATGATACAATTTAAAAAAAAAGTACTTTACCGACCGACAGCTCCACCTGAAGCAATTCAAAACAAACATATTGGTTAAAAATGTATGAAAAAAGTATATTGTATGAATGACGAAACTAGTTTGTGTATACTAGATAGTGAAGTATTAATTCACATGGCACTAACATTATGTGTGAAGTACTTGGTTTGTGATCGATTTACATTTTCATTGAATTATAGGAACAACTGACACTATAAATGAAACTAAAATATATGGTTACTGTTTCAAAATGTTACATAAACAATGGGGATAATGCCATATTACCATTTATGAAAAAATACATTTGTTTAGCAATACTTTCGACAGCAAGTATTTGTTCAGTATATAGTCCAAGTCCCCTTAAGATGTATTCATTTGAGCATAAAATGCTGTTGTTTAACGGTTCATCGACAAATAATAGGTTATTTAAAGACGCCCCCAGAGACACGAGAACGAATGTAGGAATCCGGCAACCTTCCGTACTCTTACTTACGAAACTGACGTAGAAGAAAAAGGCTCTGATACACTGGATTGCCAAGCTGACGTTTCCACCCGACGGGCGAGGCAAAGGGAAAGTATTTTGCCAAAGAACACACCGACGGAACTCATAGGACTGAATCGGGGACGTCCGGATGTCGACTCTACTGCATTATTTTTTGGGCTTCACCAGCCCCGAATGTGCTTATCGTTTCCAAAATGTGTGTTATTTAACATATACTGTTAACTGTTTGTTTATTGTTATTGTTAACTATTTGTTAACATGAGTTTGTTGTCTAATAACAGGACAAAAGCACCTACAGGTAATACAAAGTGTTTATACAGCCCTAGTCCGCCCCCAGCTAGAGTATGCAAGCTCTGTCTGGGATTTGAACATCCATACACATACAGATATATTAGAAATTTCCAGCTGTCCAATGGACCCACAATTACTTGTATAGGGTCATGTACTCGAGTGCCACTGAGATGCGGGAAATGATTCGTTGGCAAACCCTAGAACAACCAGTGAAATAGTGGAGTTTATGATTAAAATAAAACCTTATATTTTCATTGTTTATATTTCACATGTGAAAATATAAGATATTGGTATTTTCATTCAAAATAATGTCATGCAACTGTTGACGTTTTTAACGTTGTTGACGTTATATACTTCATTGTTTTGGCGTATTATGTTTTTTCTGTATACATTTCCAGGTTGTGAGTAGATCTATACAATAAATAGAATATTTGTTGGTTTGTCGTGAATATAGGATTTATTTTCATCTCAAAGTGAGAAAACTCAAATATTTTCACTCGTCCAAAAGCACTTGTGAAAATGTAAGTTTTCTCACTTCTCGATGAAAAGAAATCCTATATTCACTCAAAACAAACAAATATCCTCTATGTACACGGCCTAGTAGCTGTTGTTCCAATTCCAGCCTAAATACAGATTAAAACAACAAAGTCTCAAGATACTGCCACTCAATGATATATCGATACAAACAAACCCTGGAGTAAACTATTACAAATATTCCTTTTTTTCCTTTGGCTATAGAACAATGGAATGAACTACCAGAATATGATGTGCTGGTGCATGCCTTTAATAAGATCAAGAATGCTCTAGGTCCCATCAACCACATCAAAGATAAGTGCTATAGTTTTGTTTCTATCCTGATTCCATCTTGTTCACAATATGATTTTAATACACCTTTTCCCTCACATTTTCTTAATTTTAAAAACTCTTCAGCTGGTCTACTAACAGACACAGGAGCACAAACTGCTCCAACTTACCCGTGAGTGTATGCAGCAAGATAGAGAAATGGACAGCTGTAATGTTTCAAAGAGCTAAATTTTGGCGGCCATTTTGAATAATATATAATAGCCTTATATTTACCTGTTGTATCTACGCCATTCAGTAAGTACTCCGTAATCATGGAAATCTCACTCTGTGTTTCTAAGTACAACAGTTGACTTTGACGTTGTTGACAATAACTCTAGGAGGTAAAAGCAACATGATATAAGATTCGGGTGCATACTAATTGCACATCTGCTATCAATATGTAATACCCACTCGCACAAACAAAAACAAATTGTTTACATTTCGGATATAAGAAAGTAATTTCAATGAAAATGATTCTTAAGTCAGTGCAATTAGGAAAATTAGCAGTAACAAAGAGCTCTGTTTTAATGATCTATTTTAACATCATATTAAGAGGACCTTTAACATAAAAATATCGGATAAACATATGACCGTTTTCTATCTGTATTGTAGTATCCATACATCGTCTTCACGATCAATATAAAGTAAGGGTAACGATGTTTGCTAAGTTCTTCACGCTAATTGATTACGTCAACCAAACTAACAACGTATCTTTAATACTACAGTCGATAACCACTATATTACCGGAGAAAATCGAATCTACAAATGGTGAGGATGAAATCTATACTACTGTAGAAGATCTTCTCTATAATACTGGATATTAGAGACTATATCCTCTATAATAATGGAGACTATCTCCTCTATAATACATGAGAAAATCTTATCTACATATGGAGAGGATGACATATCTATTACTGGAGACGTTCTGCTTTATAATACTGGATACAATCTAATCTACTAATGGAGAGGATGTCATCTATATTACTGCAGACGATCTCCTCTATAACACTGAAGGCAATCGTATCTACTAATGGAGAGGATGTCGTTTATAATACTGGAGACGATCTCCTCTATAATACTGGAGACGATCTCCTCTATAACACTGGATACAATCTTATCTACTAATAGAAAGGATGTCGTCTATAATACTGGAGACGATCCTCTCTATAATACTGGGGACGATCTTCTCTATAACACTGGATACAATCTTACTACTAATAGAAAGGATGTCATCTATAATACTGGAGAAGATCTTCTCTATAATACTGGAGATTACCTCTTCTATAATATTGGAGACGATCTCGTCTATAATACTAGAGACGATTTCCCATGTAATACAAGAGACGATCTCCTCTATAATACTGTAAAAGATCTCCTCTATATACTGGAGACGATTCCTCTGTAATACTGGAGACGATCTCCTCTATAATACTGGAGACAAGCGCCTCTATAATACTCTGGACGATCACCTATATAATACTGGAGACGATTGCCTCTATAATATTGGAGACGATCGCCTCTATAATACAGGAGACGATCGCCTCTATAATAATGAAGACGATCTCCTCTATAATACTGGAGACGATCACATCTATAATACTGGAGACCACATTCTCTATAATGCTGGAGACGATCTCATCTATAATACTGGAGAAGATATCCTCTTGGTCTATAATACTGGAGACGATCTCTTCTATAACATTGGAGACGATCTCCTCCATAACACTGGAGACAATCTAATCTAATAATGGATAGGATGTCATCTATAATACAGGAGACGAAGTCCTCTATAATACTGGAGACGACCTCCTCTATATCACTGCATACAATCTTATCTACTAATAGAGAGGATATCATCTATAATACTGGAGACGATCTTCTCTATAATACTGGAGACGACCTCTTCTATAACACTGGAGACGATCTCCCCTATAGTACTGGAGACAATCTTATCTACTAATGGAGAGGATGTCATCTAAAATACTAGAGGCGATATCCTCTATAATACTGGAGACGACCTCCTCTATATCACTGGATACAATCTGATCTACTAATAGAGAGGATATCATCTACAATACTGGAGACGATCTTCTCTATAATACTGGAGACGACCTCTTCTATAATATTGGAGAAATTCTAGAGACGTTTTCCTCTATAATACAAGAGGCGATCTCCTCTATAACATTGGAGTGGAGTGCGTGGTCCAGTGGTAGAGCGCCGAACTCCTGATCGAGAGGTCGTGGGTTCGATCCTCCGTCAGGACCACGTTATTTATCCTTGACCAAGATAACTAATCCACATTGCTTAGTACTGGTTTCTACCCAGGAAGCCATCGAGAGTGATTAATCTAAGTTGCAATAACTTGTTTCGCAATCGATGTAAAATAAATATGTTTAAACATAACATTGGAAATGATTTCCTCTATGAAACTGTAGAAGATCTCCTCTATAATACTGGAGACGATCTCCACTATAATACTGCAGACGATCTCTTCTATAATATTGGAGACGATCTCCTCTATGATACTGCTGACAATTTCTTCTATAATACTGGAGACGATCTCCTCTAAAATACTGGAGACGATCTCCTTTATAATACTGGAGATTATCTCCTCTATAATACTCGAGACGATCACATCTATTATACTGTAGACGATCATCTCTATAATACTGGAGACGATCACGTCTATAATACTATAGACGATTTCTTCTATAATACTGGAGACGATCTCCTCTATTATACTGGAGCCAATCGTATCTATTAATGAAAGGATGTCATTTATACTACAGGCCCCCGTTTTATGAAACAACTTACGACCATTTTGATCGTAAATCAATTACTTAAATGCTTTACTATTAATTACACTTTTCAAATAAACGTGATTTCATTTCATTTTCTTATACATGTGACATTTCTGCACTACGTGCACACATAATTGTCTATATTGAATGCTTAGGTGAAAAAAGAACGAACAGTGGAGTCGATTTCATATCTCATACTGGAGACGATGATCTCTGCTACAATACTGGAGACGATATGAGCTCTAATACTGGAGACGTTATCTGCTATTTTACTGGAGACGATCCCATCTATAATACTGGAGACGATCTACTCTATAATAGTGGAGACGATCCCATCTATAATACTGGAGACGATCTATGTTATACTACTGGAGACGATCTCTGCTGCTATAATACTGGAGACGATCTATGTTATACTACTGGAGACGATCTCTGCTATAATACTGGAGACGATCTATGTTATACTACTGGAGACGATCTCTTCTATAATATTGGATACGACCCCATCTATATTACTGGAGACAATCTACGTTACACTACTGGAGACGATCTCTGCTATAATACTGGAGACGATCTCTGCTATAATACTGGAGATGATCCTATCCATAATACTGGAGACGATATCTGCTATACTACTGGATACGATCCCATCTATAATACTGGATACGATCTCTGCTATAATACTGGATACGATCTCTGCTATAATACTGGATACGATCCCATTTATACTACTGGAGACGATCTATGTTATACTACTGGAGACGATCTATGTTATACTACTGGAGACTGTCTATGTTATACTCTGGAGACGGTCTATGTTATACTACTGGAGACGATCTATGTTATACTACTGGATACGATCTCATCTATAATACTGGATACGATCCCATCTATACTACTTGAGACGATCTATGTTATACTACTGGAGACGATCTATGTTATACTACTGGAGACGATCTATGTTATACTACTGGAGACGATATCTGCTATAATACTGGAGACGCTCCCATCTATAATACTGGAAACGATCTACTCGCTCTCTCTATATATATATATAATATAATAAAGACACTAAACCCGGAAAAATGGCAAAATTACACTATTAAATCGTGTATCAAAACTCTATTCAGGTGTTTAGGTTATATACTAATATATATGTGCCAAATAAAAGTATACGATTATTCAGGGGTTCTTTATTATCATGGTTGAATAAGAGTTACATGAATTATGAGCTGGTAACTCTGAAATCGACGCTCCAGTTTTGGTGGTTGGTCTGGCTGGATAAAACCGTTTATATTTGGTCTATGGAGTTTGGATTCTCAAAATATGTAAGTGATATACATATCTCGTCAAGTCGGTTTAGATTCACTGTACATCTGTTGTAAAATCTGCCCGTTGATGTTTAAAGAGATCTTCTCTTAAATACTGATTAATTGATACCTCGTCTATAATACTGGAGACGATTGGTGCTATAACACTGGAGAATATCTCCTATATACTACTTGAGAACTCTAGACGATATTTTCTGTAATACTGGAGACAATGTCCTCTTTAATGCTGGAGAGATCTTCTTTTAATACTGAAGACGATATGTAACATATTACTTGAGATTTCCTCTGTAGTACTGGGGAGATCTCCTATTTAATAATGAATGAGATCTCCTCTATACTACAGAAACTATCGTATATAATAGTGTAGATCTCTTCTATACGACTGGAGACGCTCGCCTTTATAATAATGAATATGATATATTTTATTATATTTGAGATTTTGTCTATAATACTGGATAAAATTTCCTCTATGATATTGGAGAATAATTTCTCTGTACTATTGAACACACACTGAAACTATATCTGAATTAACGCGAAAGCGAACTTAACGGAGAGAGGTGTGTATATATACACTACTCAACTTTTATAATCGGTCACCCAGTTTTTTTTTAAAATAACACGAATACTAAAAACTGGAAATCACCGAAACACATACCAATATTTTATTAAGTTTATCAACAAGGTTTTAGTCCAATCAAGGCAAATTAAGTTTTATAAATCGCTAGCGATATTTGTTAAACGACGCCAATATGAATTATTAAAAAACATGTACATCTTTGAAAAGTGACCGATTATAAACGTTGAGTAGTGTATAAGATTACCCATGCAGTCGTAAAGTTCATAATGTCTGTAGCAATGAGATAACATCCTCCGTGAATGGCGACCCAGCCACTTTCGCAAGCTGCAAATATATAAGTACACAATCTATAACTATCTAAACAGTACAGTAACGAATCAAAGTGAAAATCATCCTGCATTTTGAAACAAGAGGCCCAAAAGGTCACACATCTAAGCGGCCTGTTTACCATTGACCCTTTCAATGCGGTAGCCTTATTGTCAACCCGTTTGTGTTTGTGATTGATGGCACATACCGCGATTCTTATTAACATTGTAATTATTGTTTATTTTAATGCGTGTATTGGTCATGTACATGTATTCTGTGAAAGCTATATTTCCCTTTCAACTGTTATGCCTACTTCTAGGACGGTTTATTTAGTTATTTCCAGCAAAAGTATCATACACAAAATCAGAAACTCGCCAGACAAAATACGCAGATTCTAAACTTAACAAAAGCATCTTACATGCAATAATTAATTATATAAATATATCGATAAGGTTTAAGATTATCCTTTAGAAAAATGAATACACTGCATCAACATTATAGTCCTCAATTCAGAAAACAAATTGAAGAGTACTTATAAGATATTTAAATAGTACTTGCATGTATGAACAGATGAAGAGGAGTCACAATGACAATTAATTAAACTCATTCGAACTTAAGTCTACTCTGTCTTTTTCCACTAGAGCCTATAGTAAGTAAGTTAGTAGAAGTAGATAGACCCCACTGACATTTGAAACAAAACCACGTTTGAGATGAAACACTTTTAAAATAAATCTCCTTTCACACACATGCTCATTCTATGCCACATACATGTATATGAAGCTTTTGTGTTTTGTTTTGCTTTTAGAAATCACTTGCCTTAATCATGTTAATAGCGTACGTATTATCACTATCATCTTATTTCTCCTTTTCTCTCTTTGGTGTCTTCTCGATGTTTAAATCAACCAACTTGATGAGACCATACTCTATATATTACTTTATTGTAGCATTCCCAGTCAACCAGAATCAAGCACACAGAACAAAGACAATTACCAGGGAAAAGAAAAGCTTGCCACAGCACAAACACAAAGGGGTTGACAAAAGGGGTATCGTCTTGAGACGGTAAACAGCGAAAAGGTTGCTGTGGGTTTAAACCAGCTTCTAAACTCTCACTTACAGTAGTGTCATCCATTCAAACGTGAAAGTAATAACATGATATATTGAAAATGATGTTAAAATACAATCATAAACAATAAGATAACAGTATATAATCTTAACAAATGAAAACTGTTGTGCGACTTTTTGGTCCGGCTAGTCGGCAGCATATGTGTGTGGCGTTGCTGGATGGATGGCATGATCCCATTCTGATAGTGTTTGAAAGTGATCAACAGAAATACGAGTCATTTTCCTCAAGTAGTTTCAATTGACATTACATGTTGTTGATTCCTGTTTGATTTTTAAGTTTACTTTTGCTCTTTGTATCAGTTCGCAATAAACATAATCAAATTAAACCTTTTGTTTTTCTATTTATTCTTATATAGAATGTAAAATTGTATATGCCATTTCTAATAGACCCGCACTATATAGCCTAGTTTAAAATATCTCGTTATATTCAACGATATATCACTTTAACGTTTGCAACGTTATGAGAATAAGAAAGGTATTACTGTAACGTTTGCAACGTTAGGAGAGTTAACAATGCAATGCAACATATTTTAGACTTGTGCGTTATTTTCACATTTTAGGGGTATTATAATAGAAATAGAACATCGTTTACGGTGAATTATGGTGTAATATATCACGGTTTGGAGTTCAATTGTAAACGATAATTTCACGAGCCCGATTTATTGTTTACAATTGAACGACAAACCGTGATATATTACACGATAATTCACCGTACTAAGTGATGTTCTATTTCTTAAGTAACTGTACTTAATTCCAGTTAACAGTCTAATCATGCATTGCTACCGGTTAGCAATTGTCGACTTCATACTGGTTTAATCATGCACTTGATGCACGTTAGCATTTGTTGGTGCCTTGAAAATTAGAACTGATTGTGAACAGTGTCGGAATAAATAAAGAGCAATTTATACAAAATCATGTCTTTTGCAATGTAAGAAACATAAAACCACGCCCCTGATTTCAGGCTTGTGGTATTTTTTTCAGGTAAGACCGTCATAACAATTCGAAAAACATATCCACATCTATCCACTACCACACCCATACAAGTTAGGTTCGAAAAAAGTGTGAGAACGTTTTTAATACACATAGAAGACACCAAATGAAGGGCGATTTAGTCAAATTGTGCCAGTTTATAAATACGTCAATAATGTACTTATCATTTTCGATAAATACTGTCACATTAAAATTATATATTCATTATACTGGTCATTGACTATGGCAAATATCTCAATGAATGAATGTATGAATTCTTTGTAGCGTATAGTGGTGTTTCTAATTATAACTTCGCGTTGTGTACATTAAAGAATAAAGATGGAGGGGATTTCTTTATTTACACTGTCCCGTTTAATTGGGTAAGTGTGAGGTATGGTACACCCTTGAACCTGGTTTAAACCCCCAGGGGCCTTTTTTACAACTAGCCGTTCCAAGGCGATAGCCCTATTGTCAACATCTTTGTGTTTCTGACGTCATATGCCTTGTTCTTTGCTAACATTGCAATTCATGTTTGTCCTTTGGAGTTTACTGTGTTCTGTGAAAGCTGCATTTCCTGTTCAACTTTTGTACTATTTCCAGTTAACATTTTTAATACGCGTATTTACGCATGGCTTAGCTCCGAAACAGTCTGACACTCTGATCCACTCTTACTTAATATTTATACTTAAAATATTACTGTTACCTTAATATTTATACAAAATCGTGACTCTTCTGAAGTTCAACTCACGAGAATATGCGTATTGTTTTGTACCAATCTTCACTTATTTTGCTTACTAAAGAATTGTGTTCCCCATGACAAATACACTAAAGCAATTCAACTATTATGTATGTTAGATCCAATCGATTGTAACATTTTTATTTTTGATTTACTAATAATGAATGCGTTGCTGATGCAAGTTTAACGTGTCCATGGGAATATGTGCCAACATATACATTATCGAAATGTCAATGTTATTCATTGTTCAATGCAATTAAAGAGACATGAAACGTGTATTGATAAAGCAACATATGGTCGGAATTCACTATATCATTCCACTTTCCCAAGTTAATTATTAACAAGAGATTTATAATTAATCCCAAATGAGGTAACTATGTTACACAGTGAATTAACTTGATGAATGAAATAGTTGAAAACCAACTCAAAGATTTTCATTTTTCTTACATTGTGTTTGTATTATATATGCAGCTTAACACGAACATACTGAATATGGCACCATGTGAGGACACATTTGATATACTTTATGATCATCCACTGTTTGTTATTTTTATATAATAGTATATATCGTTTTATATATAATAGTATAAGTTATTTTTATTTTTTTAAAAACAAAACTAAACCTAACAGTGTAAATAAATCCCCGTCAGTCTATATCTTCTTACAAAATAGGCAGTATTTATAGGCACTATAAGTATAATAGAAAGATGATCATGTATGTATGAATATAAAACAGCCTAGAAAACCTTAAAGAAAGTACACACTGGCTTGGCAGCAGTCAGAACAACATGAGACCACTGACATTACTTTTCGCTTGAACTTTAGTTAATGATGAATCTTGGTTGATTTTGCTATTAAGAGGGAACATTCAAAGGTTATTAACGGCTGCGTGGTTAGCGTAAGTTGTAATTGTTAATGTTAAAAATCCAATATTCATAGAATATGTGGGCGCTAAAATTATGACGTTAACTTTACCATGTGACGTTAATATTATTATATAATTGGAAATTTCAGGAAAATAATTATCTTAAACATTATACCCTGTTTTATACTAAAATGGTTTTATTTCAGATATAGATTATTAATGTTTAGAAAAAGATATTATCACAGTACTCATTAATGTTAACCATATTTTATAACAAACCGTGTTTGTAGTACTTCGATCCAGTTTTCGACGGAAACGCGTTGTTACTAGCGTAAGAGACGCTACATCCATAACACATCCTGTCGTTTGCGGCGTAAAACCAGCTGAAGCAAGTGTTTGAAATAGCACATTCATTTCCACACGCAAGTCTACTTCTTGCGTTGCTGGTAAAGGAGATATCGTTGGTATCACACTTGTATCCGTCAAGTGAATTGTCGCGAGCGTATATCTGTTCCGCAAAAACGTATGTGGCATATATAGCAATCAGCAGAGAAACCGAAACAAACAGGAGACGCATAATGGCTGACACTCAGTTAAAGACTGTTTCCGACCAATCAGATTTATCAGTTTTGATTCTATTTCTATATCACCTGACTTAGAAGAAATATAAATATTAATATCAGTGTTTTATAGCAAAAAAGGAACGAGTTTGAGTAAATATGCATATGCAGGACTGTGGAATTCACATAGTTGTAATTATATTGAAACTCTAGAACTGCCAAAAGGTCATTATTTATTCATAGGTATAATACAAATATATATAATTAAATTCAATAAAACAGATTAACTCAATTGAAAGTTGCACGATTAGAGCATACGTGTCCCATTCTGCAAATAGCAATACTCTCTAAATTACAATACTAAATATTTACTTTTCATCGCAAGTATTGATCTTTTACATTGCATGCGTGTTTTCTTGATTAAAGTAGAATAATTGAGCTTAAAATGTGCAAGGACAAATATTAATCATTATCGTGAGTTTGCATTTGCTGAGAAGTAAACGCTTCATCAACCGAGGCATAACATGTTGTATGTGACATATTAACGATTATATAGCTGCATAGAAGAGCAGTACCTTGAAGCAAATAGGAAGAGTTTACGCGTTGGTTACTACCAAGTTCAAGTTAGTGAAAATATTGCAGTCTTGGTTTGATTGAGACTGTTCATGAACGGTAGTGAAAATTAGTTTTTACCTGCGATCGAAAAAGCAAGATAAAACATACACGTCCATTCTCTGAAAAATAGAATAGCTTTTGCGAGTTTCGAACCCAAGACCTTCGGATTGACAATCCATTAGCTTTAACACTGGGCTGTTTAGTTAATTAACAGCCTTATTATTATCGAAATACTGTTATCATTATACACGTATCCTTTGTTAACCTTTTGTGTGTATTGAAAAGCGTTTCAAAGTGCATACCAAAACCAGAGCAGAAAATATAGCTTACACATTCCAAAAAAACTCTATATATATATTTTACAAAAACAAGCCTTGATTTATAGTAATTCGTACCAGTTTTCAACACCAACGCATTTTTTCCTTTCTGTTAGTGTTAAACGAGATATCATTTGAGTCACAGTTGTATCCGTCAAGTGAATTGTCGCAAACGTACCGTGTTGTTGCTGCCAAAGCGTGGCTGAAACTCACTATAATATCGTATACGACCGACCGTAAACGATGTTTACAAATAAGAATGAAAGGAAAAGCAGTAAAGGACGACAGTCAATCACAAACACTAAAACACTAAAAGTAATCGTTTCCATCAATATTCGTTTCAAAAGGTTAATAGATCTCACACTTTATTTAGAATTTCATATCCAACTTTCAATTTTGACCAGGTACGACATTCCGGTATAATTTATGATGTATAACACAAAGGACGGCATTATTTAAATAAACACGAAGATAATAATTATGGATGTCAAGCAATACAAATGCCATTTTTTATCGTATTTTTCTGCTCACACAAAAGTGTTCAATTTCCATGACATTGTTTTATATTGTGCACGCGTTAGACATAACATAATGACAGAACAAAGGAAATGATTTGACAATATAATGCAAACAATGGTCCGTACATTGTATTATAGGGACATACAGGGATATCATTATTTACACTGTACAGTTTTATTGTGATAACAATAGGGTAAAAGTGAGGTTCATATTCCTGGCACTAATTCTATATTCAGAAATACTGCTTCTGTTAAATTAACACCACTTAAAACGTCTGTACTTAATCGATATAAAGTTAGACCACCAGTTAATGTTAATAGGTTAAACAGTAGACGTACGTTCTATCCCTCTATCCTTAAGTGCAACTGGAAAAGGTGTAGTGCATGTAAATACTTGTCGCAAAAGTCCACTATTAAGTCCACTACCAATGATAGTTTAGTTTCAGTATACCTTCAGACATTAACTGATCGTCAAGTAATATCGTTTATGCTTTGACCTGAAATCATCCTAAATGTGGAATACAATATTTAGGCCAAACTGGTCGATCCATGTAAGTTCGTTTTCGTGAACTTTTATATAAAATGCATCAGTCGAAACGATTTAAAAACTTTCTTTATACACACTTTATGGATTCGGGGCATTCCATAGATGGTTAGCATTCAGCCCGTGGAATATATTGAATTTGAACATATTGCTACCAAAGGTTTCAAGATACAAGCTAGATATATTGCTGAACTCAAAAGGATAAAGCATTTACAAACTCCTTATCCATTGGGGTTAAACGATAACATTTATCAAGAAGGAAACATTTCCTATAACCCAGATATAGATCCTTTTAGCATTTTGTCTATTCGTAAACGTAAACGACGGTCACATGGTCTCCGTAAGAACCATATTCTTAAACGTAAATTTTAGAAAGTCTTTACTGTTGCAGACCTTTATTCTATTTATAAAAAATCGGTTAGACACGCCCTCCTTAGCACAGTAGTCAGTCTGTCTTTTTTTTGCTTACAGAAAATTAACGAAGAAGCGGATGCCATTTATGTCGGTACTAATCCATTATATGAGGTTGCATCTATTATTCAAAGTAACACGCAACATATTTTGCGTCCACATATAGATGCCCCATCTGACCATCAAAGGCATTTTTTTGAAGATAACTTATTTTGATAAAGGCATCGATTTCATTACTTTAGCCGGTATTATCAATGACATGCGGGTGACTGACACAATTCCAAAGTATTTACAAAGAATATTGAGACTCCTGTTATATGTTAAGTATAAGAAATCTACTAGAAATCTTATTTTCAATTATAATAGGATCGTTTCTGATCTTGAGATCGACACATCTACTCCTACTGATTGAGATTGTCAAAATTCTAAATTTTGTTACGAATCTGCAGGTCACATTTTTACTGGAAATCTTGATGTGATTGAGGATAAGAGGATTCGGCATTTAATTGCCAAAGGGCCTAAGTATCGCCTTCGATCTGATATTGATTTTAATGCCTGTCGCAATGAAATTGCGGGTTCTTTAACGGAT
Organism: Cyrtodaria siliqua; assembly: GCA_037043455.1. NCBI lineage: Eukaryota > Metazoa > Mollusca > Bivalvia > Adapedonta > Hiatellidae > Cyrtodaria > Cyrtodaria siliqua. Next base: position 67,692 of record JAWPHD010003151.1, on the reverse strand, counting down.
TTCTGTACAAAGTGGTGAAAGCTAGAAAAAGCAGATAAACATGCACTTACTGCTCGGAAGAAAACTATTTCAGAAATTGTTGAATTACGTATTTCATTTTACGAATCAAATCCATCCCTGCTTTCACGGCCTTCTACTTACAATTTACGACACCTTAAGAAGGGTATTCAGAATTTACATACTAAATTTGCTCTAGTTCCAGCAGACAAAGCTTCCAATAATATAATTATTGTCTGACGACAACATTATATCAATACTTTGAATGCTGAGCTAGCGAGCACTTCTGCTTATCTAACTACACCTCTGCTGGAGACGGACATTGTTTCCCAGCATGTGACCTTTATGGAGACTATAAAGGTTTCTGTAGTTAGTAAGCAGACGAAGCTTCCTACAATGTACTGGATACCAAACTTCAGAAAATTTGCAAAGAAACATAAATGGAGGCGGCCATCTTTGGACGATGACGTCATCGCTCCTTTTTGCCATATATGGCATATTGATAAAATGTCTTTTAAAGCAAAGAAAATCACTGCAAATGAAAAATAATACTAAAATGTATACATTTTACATCTGTATATTTATTTTTAATCCATTTGCAGTGGTTTTCTTTGCTTTAAAATACATTTTGTCAATATGCCATATATGGTAAAACGGCGCGATGACGTCATCGTTCAAAGATGGCCGCCTCCATTTATGTTCTTCGCAAATTTTCAATAGGTCATATCTTCTTTATTTTTCATGACATTTTGATAATTCTTTCAGCTTTTTCCAAGTTTTTCAGAGCCCTTTTAAATAAAACCTGTTTGAAAATAGTGCATCAACCCCTTTAAAGAATATATTGTAAAACATTGCGGAAAGGCCTTCGAGAACTCAGGAATCAATCTGTGCTTGTCTATCAAAAACTCTGGAGAAGTTCTTGACAAACTACGGTGTAAGCATTGTTATGCCTCTTCTCTAAGCACCTACGACTTTTCTACACCGTATACTACTCTACCACATAGTCTTATCAAAGAAAAATTGCTTCAGCTTATTCAGAAGACATTTGCTAGAGAAGGTACAACTTTTCTAGCTTGTAATAATGTTGGGGCTTTCTTTACTGACGCCCCCATTGATAAGTATAATTTGTGGACGTGTAATGATATTTGTAGAGCTTTATTTTTTCTGGATAACATCTTTATAAGATACGGTAAAACTATTTCCCGTCAGGTTGTTGGTATTCCTATAGGTACTAACTGTGCGCCACTTGTTGCAGATTTGTTTTTGTACTGCTATAAAAGAAATTTTATGTTGAGTTTGTCACCTGCTAGCCAGGGTAAAATTATTGATGCCTTTAATAATACCTCTCGGTACCTTGATGACATACTCATTATTGATAATCCGTTCTTTGCTCAAAAGGTTACTAACATTTATCTACCAGAGCTTACGTTGGATAAAGCCAACAGTTCGGACACAGTAGCAGCATTTCAATTTTAACATCGTTAACTATCCACACCTGGATGGAGATGTACCTCGTGCTACCTCATACGGAGTGTATATCTCCCAGCTCATTCGATTTGCTAGAGCGTGTAATGATGTTATAGACTTCAATGATCGAAATCAAGTTATTACAAGTAAACTTATTCAGGTGGGTTTTCGTTATCACAAATTGCGTAGATCTTTCTCTAAATTCTACCGCCGCAATGAGGGCCTGCTGGAAAAGTACAACACCAACCTTAAAACACTTCTGCGACTAGGCATATCACAACCCTCATTTTATGGAGATGTGGTCTCGAGACTTAAAGTTAAATAATATGTAGACTTTCATATCGATATCAATTGTACTCATTTGATTCCTATCCAGAGCCTGCTTCATACCTTTCTCAATCTCATAGTATTCCCGTACTGAGCCCAATGCAGTTTCATTTGTTATTTCATAGTGTTATTTCTGTTATTCCCGACTCACTACTGGTATTGTTTCCAACTCGTCTAACTTTCTGGTTTCTTTGTGAGTCATTGGAGGTCTAACAAGAAATGTTGTAAATGTTGAGCTTTGATGTAATTTTCAAACATAGTGATGTTGTTATTATAGCCAGCGATTTCTGGTGGCATATAATTCAAACTGACATACCTAATACACTCTCTGACGGGGGGCGTCCGTGGCCGAGTGGTTAACGTCTCTGACTTGAAATCACTTGCCCTTCACCGCTGTAGGTTCGATCCCTCAGGGGCCTAGGAATCTTTATGTGAGGAAGCTTTCCAGCTGGCTTGCGGAACGTCGGTGGTTCTACCCAAGTGCCCGCCCGTGCAAGAAAATTGCCCGGAGGGGCACCTGGGGTCTTCCTCCACCAATATAAGCTGGAAAGTCGCCATATGACCTTAGCTGTTGGTGCGACTATAACATCCAATTCAATTCAATTCACTCTCTGACACCGATAGACGTGCTATGATTGCACACATTTTAGCAGAATTAGTAAATATAAGAACTGAAAATAGCTTTCAGACTGAATGTAACCTTTCAATCAGTGGAAGAGCTAATTCTAGTCGACGTTCTTGCTTTTATGCATAATGAAAATTTCAAAAGGCTTCTTTGGACCAGCAACATTCGAGGACGTAGATATACTATCAAATCATATGAACAAACTTGATAGACTGGTAACTGTACTAATTAGGCCGTATCCAGAGGCCAAAAAACCACTGATGCAAACATGTTAGAGCAGAGGGACAGTCTGAGATCTTGTGTAAGTATTCAAGGGCCTAATAAAAACAACTATGCTTTGGTGTTTTTTAAAATGATCTATTTAAAGAACAAACTTATTTGATTTATTTGTTTTACTTTTCCTTTCGTAACTTGCCCAAAACAGCACAAAAGCGAGTGCCTCGGTGTGCCTTAGTGTGACTACGGGCATGATTTAATGTATGGAATCAAGGACAACATCTTGACTACTAAGTTCATACAAACAGAAATGCTTACAACCACTGGTAATTTGGAATAATTAACTTATAATTAGCACCGCCTGATAAGGTGATACGTACGTTTGTTTCCAAAATTATACTGGTACTAGCTGCGGTCAGTGTGTCAGGTTGATATTACTAGAGTTTTCAGAAAAGAAAAAGAAAATACTTGTTTACATAGACAACACCGATTTGTGCAAGGAGCAGTAATTTTCAACAACCATATCCCTATATACCCTAGAGGTAGGTTAAACGATGTATTAAGCATTGATTTTTAATACTGTAACGCTAAATCGTCTATATCGTACAACCGTCAATCTAATATCAACATCCGATGAACTAACATCAATAAGTATATTAGAGTCCTAAAACCCGACTTCTATTAGAAATATTATTTTTAACTACAACAAAATAGTTTCTGACTTTAATATAGTACATAATACTCCTAAGGAACGTGAATGCAACACATCAAAAGTGTGCTATGCTCCAGCATGTTATCACTGGTAATTTTGATATTATTGATAAACGTATTCGGCAATTGTTTTCGAAAGGACCTAAATATAGATTACCTTCAACTATTGATTTTAATGACTGTCGTGCCCAGATCACCCACTCCATTGCAGATTTTAGTATCAAATGGTGTCGTAGAGAACATGCGGACCCAAACTCACTTTCTACTTGGAAAAAGTCAATTCTGAAAATTATAGATACACGTATTAACTTTTATAATGCTAACCCCTCTTTACTTCCTCCGAGACCTAGGTTTTCCTTTCGTAATTTAAAATCGGGAATCCAGGAATTTCATAATAAATTTGTTTTAGTTCCTACAGATAAAGCAGCTAATAATGTAATTATTGTTTGACGCCTACAGTACGTCAATGTTTTATCTCTGGAACTCGGCAGCACCAATTCGTATACTCCAGTTAATTATACCGAAGATGATGTTGTTTCCGCACATATCACTCGGTGCACTACTTTCACGGCTGGTGTAAACGATAAGCAAAATAAACTGCCTACTATGTACTGGATTCCTAAATTACATTACAATCCATATAAGGCTCGCTTTATTTCGAATTCTAGTGCCTGCACCACAACAAACATCTCCAAACTTTTAACTTCTTGTCTGACTGCCGTTAAAGATCACGTTAAACTGTATTGTGATAAAAGTTATGAAAACTCTGGGAAAAAATTATTTTGGTCTATAAAATATTCAGGAGACGTTCTTGATAAAATGTTCAAGAAAGGTCAAGTTTCAGCAAGCACTTATGACTTCTCTACACTATATACAACCTTACCACATCACCTTATTAAAGACAAGCTAATTTCTCTTATTCAAAAAACATTTGCTAGAGAAAATACTACATTTTTGGCATGTAATGATATAAAAGCGTTTTTTACTAACGGCAGTTTTGACAATTATACTATGTGGACTTGCTATGAAGTTTGTGAAGCACTCATCTTCCTATTAGATAATATTTTCGTCAGGTATGGAACCACCATTTATAGACAAATTGTTGGTATCCCTATGGGTACGAACTGTGCACCACTTGTCGCAGATTTGTTCTTATTTTGCTTTGAAAGGGATTTCATGTTGAGTCTTTCACCTGATACCCAGGCAGATGTTATTGAAGCCTTTAATGACACCTCTCGGTATCTGGATGACATAATGAACATTGACAACCCTTTCTTTCCAACTATGGTTAATTATATTTATCCTAAAGAACTTCAGCTTAACAAAGCTAATATATCTGATAATAACGCTTCTTTTCTTGATTTAGATCTCTCGATTGAAAATGGTAAAATAATTAGCAAAATCTATGACAAGAGAGATGATTTTAATTTTGACATTGTTAATTATCCCCACTTGGATGGGGATGTTCCCCGAGCAACTTCTTATGGGGTATATGTGTCTCAACTTATTCGTTTTTCTAGAGCTTGTACTCGAGTTGAGGACTTTAATATTCGTAATCTTTGATTAACTAAAAAGTTACTCAATCAGGGTTACCGTTAGCATAAACTTCGTAAAACCTTTGCTAAATTTTATTATCGTATCCCTGATCTTCTTTCCAAATATAAAAGTAATTTAAGGACTCTTCTGCGACAAGGACTATCACAACCTGACTTCTATGGTGATGTGATTTATAAACTTCGTAAGATTCTAGGTCATGATCACTTTCATACTATCTTTGTTAAACTTTTTAAAATGTTTATTAAAATAGTTTATGACCCTATCATTTTGCAACGGACTGCATGCTTGGTGGTGGACCCTTTTACAGTTCGCCACTATGCTTTCCTCTTTAATTGTACGATGACCGGACAGGCTGTGGACCCTATGATGACGCCTACCTAAAGCCCATTGGGACGGTGGCGTTTGATGTTTTTCCATGATCTTTCTTGTCGTGCCCTTAATGGTTTATTCTCTTACTGCTCTGGCTTCTGCAAAGACACTGAGTACCTTCATTGTAGCTTTCTAGGCTATTGTTTTTTTGTATTATATTTACACGAGCTTATTTGTGTTTTACTTATATTGCCTATTGATGCTGCCTTGTTGGTTAGAGATTAGATCATGGCGGGGATTTCTTTATTTACACTGTCCTGTTTTAATGGGATGACAGTAGGGTAAGTGTGAGGTTTGGTGCACCCTAGAACCGGTTTAAACCCCCAGTGGCCTACTTTGCCACTGACCGTTCCAAGGCGGTAGCCCTATTGTCAACCCTTTTTGTATTTGTGATGTCGTTTGCATTTATTATTGCTTTTGCCTTCTTGTTTGTCTGTTTGCGTGTTTGTTTCTGTGTTTTGTGGTTTACTGTCCTCCTTGAATGCTACTTTCCCTGTCCGATCTTTTTATATTTCTTTTCATGGCACAATAGTATTGTTTGTGCCGTGTGGCGACCGTAAAAAGTATCCCCGTACATCCAATCAATATTGTTATTTTTACATCCTACAGGGATTGTATGACATTCTTTGATCCAGTTTTTCCTTAAACACGTGTGTTTCATATACCGCGTTGAAGGTTTTGTGCAGATCGACATGTTGGCCCATTTAATTAGGGTTTCCTTAACTTTCCTCATTATCTTGTATTAGACACTGATGTCGAGTTTTGGACCTCTTTTAACAGTCCGTAAGTTTACTAATATTATTTCTTATGGATCTTTGATACGATTCTATTTCGTATCTCCATAATTACTAATTGGCCCTTATTTCGCTTTTCGCAGAATGGTATTACTCTCCAAATTAACAATTATGAGTCTATTTGTTAAAACTTTAAAAATAAATCTTTCACCTCTTCGGTTACACTCTGCGTCATCAATACAAATTCCACAAAATTACTCTTCATTTCTTAGAATTAAACCATATGTACGCCTTACACCTTTAAATCTTCATTTGGCAACCTCGTTTCATGTTCCTTCTAATTATATTACTACGATTTTTAATAATGGCTCAAAGTTTCTGAACTCCTCTACGATCACCTGTTTTGAGGAAATACCATATAAAGTCTCCTTTCAGAAATCATTTAGTTCATTCAAAGCGCAGGGTGTTTCCCTCTATTAATAAGTGCAATACTAAGAGGTGCAGTTGTTGCAATTATTTATCTTTCAAGACCACCATTAAATCAGCTGTTAATGGTAGATTGTTTAATGTATGTCTAGCTTCAAATGTTGATTGACGTACTTCTCACGTAATTTATGTTCTGACTTGAAATGCACCAAGTTGCGGTATACAATATGTTGGACAAACAGGTCGATCCTTAAAAGTTCGATTTCGTGAACACAAATATAATGCAAGTAATCCTAAAAAGTTAAAAAATTACTTGTACCAACACTTTCGTCAGTCAGGTCATAATTTTAATTACGTAACTGTTCAACCGGTTGAATATATTTTTTTTAATAATGATGCTACTAAAATCTTTTAAATAAAAGCTAGACATATTGCAGATTGTAAGTGGATGAAAAACTTACAGACACCTTATCCACTCGGCCTTAATGACAATATTTATCAAGAAGGAAATATTTCTAAAGATCCTAATATTGACATTTTTTCTATATGTTCTACCCGAAAGCGTAAAGCTAGGTCTCATGGTCTTAAGCGTAATGGTAACATCAAACGTAAATCGCGTGTAATTATTTCTGTCGCTGGTTTACATACCATTTTTAAACAGTCTGGAAAGCACTCTATGCTTTCGCGGCTTACCTCTTTGTCCATTTCATCACTAAAGTTGATCGACGAGGAAGCCGACAAAATTTGCATTCGTACAGATCCCTTGTATAACACTGCTTCCATAGTTCAAAGTTATACACAACATGTTCTCCGACCCCATATTGACAAGGAGTCTGATCACGTCAGGCATTTTCTAAAATTACTATGTATTAACAAAGGTATTGATTTCATTGACATGCCTAGTATTTTTCGAGATACTCATGTAGTTGATTCTATCCGAAAATATTTCAAAAATTCTGAAAGTCCAGTAATTTGTTATAAGTATAAAAAGCCTATTAGAAATATTATTTTTAACTACAACAAAATAGTTTCTGACTTTCATATAGGACATAATACTCCTAAGGAATGTGAATGCAACACATCAAACTTTTGCTATGCTCCAGCAGGTCATGTTAATAATGGTAATTTTGATATTATTGATAAACGTATTCGGCATTTGTTTTCGAAAGGTCCTAAATATTGATTACCTTCAACTATTGATTTTATTGACTGTCGTGCCCAGATCACCCACTCCATTGACGATTTTAGTATCAAATGGTGTCGAAGAGAACATGCGGACCCAAACTCACTTTCTACTTGGAAAAAGTCAATTCTGAAAATTATAGATACACGTTTTTACTTTTATAATGCTAACCCCTCTTTACTTCCTCCGAGACCTAGGTTTTCCTTTCGTAATTTAAAATCGGGAATTCAGGAATTTCATAATAAATTTGTTTTAGTTCCTGCAGATAAAGCAGCTAATAATGTAATTATTGTTTGACGCCTACATTACGTCAATGTTTTATCTCTGGAACTCGGCAGCACCAATTCGTATACTCCAGTTAATTTTACCGAGGATGATGTTGTTTCCGCACATATCACTCGGTGCACTACTTTCAAGACTGGTGTAAACGATAAGCAAAATAAACTGCCTACTATGTACTGGATTCCTAAATTACATAAAAATCCATATAAGGCTCGCTTTATTTCGAATTCTAGTGCCTGCACCACAACAAACATCTCCAAACTTTTAACGTCTTGTCTGACTGCCGTTAAAGATCACGTTAAACTATATTGTGATAAAACTTATGAAAACTCTGGGATTAATTTATTTTGGTCTATAAAAAATTCAGGAGACGTTCTTGATAAAATTTTCAAGAAAGGTCAAGTTTCATCAATAAGCACTTACGACTTCTCTACACTATATACAACCTTACCACATCACCTTATTAAAGACAAGCTAATTTCTCTTATTCAAAAAACATTTGCTAGAGAAAATACTACATTTGTGGCATGTAATGATATAAAAGCGTTTTTTACTTACGGCAGTTTTGTCAATTATACTATGTGGACTTGCTATGAAGTTTGTGAAGCACTCATCTTCCTATTAGATAATATTTTCGTCAGGTATGGAACCACCGTTTATAGACAAATTGTTGGTATCCCTATGGGTTCGAACTGTGCACCACTTGTCGCAGATTTGTTCTTATTTTGCTTTGAAAGGGATTTCCTGTTGAGTCTTTCACCAGATACCCAGGCAGATGTTATTGAAGCCTTTAATGACACCTCTCGGTATCTGGATGACATATTGAACATTGACAACACTTTCTTTCCAACTATGGTTAATTATATTTATCCTAAAGAACTTCAGCTTAACAAAGCTAATATATCTGATAATAATAACGCTTCTTTTCTTGATTTAGATCTCTCGATTGAAAATGGTAAAATAACTAGCAAAATCTATGACAAGAGAGATGATTTTAATTTTGACATTGTTAATTATCCCCACTTGGATGGGGATGTTCCCCGAGCAACTTCTTATTGGGTATATGTGTTTCAACTTATTCGTTTTTCTAGAGCTTGTACTCGAGTTCAGGACTTTAATATTCGTAATCTTTGTTTAACTAAAAAGTTACTCAATCAGGGTTACCGTTACTAAACTAGGTAAAACGTTTGCTAAATTTTATTATCGTAACCCTGATCTTCTTTCCAAATATAAAAGTAATTTCAGGACTCTTCTGCGACAAGGACTATCACAACCTGACTTTTATGGTGATGTGATTTATAAACTTCGTAAGATTCTAGGTCATGATCACTTTCATACTATCTTTGTTAAACTTGTTAAACAGTTTATCAAAAGCGGTTATGACCCTATCATTTTGCAACGTACTGCATGCTTGGTGGTGGACCCTTTTACAGTTCACCACTATGCTTTCCTCTTTAATTGTACGATGACCGGACAGGCTGTGGACCCTATGATGACGCCTACCTAAAGCCCATTGGGACGGTGGCGTTTGATGTTTGTCCATGATCCATATCTAAAACCGCCACAATTCCCAACCAACCACCCTACAAAAAATAATAAATATATAAATGCACACTATATCATGGCGCTCGTATTGACTTTATTCTACGTCTAAGTTCCATGATTACAATGTTTCATGCAATATTACATGTATACTATTTGAACTTTAAACATATTCACACCCTTGTGAATAAAAAGTCACTTTGTGGCATATATCGACACTACACCCCTAGTTGTTTGTTACTTACTTCTCAGAATAAACAATGCGCATAAAGCATATTTGTGTTTTACTTATATTGCCTATTGATGCAGCCTTGTTGGCTAGCGTTTAGATCATGGCGGGGATTTCTTTATTTACACTGTCCTGTTTTAATGGGATGACAGTAGGGTAAGTGTGAGGTTTGGTGCACCCTAGAACCGGTTTAAACCCCCATTAGCCTTTGTTGCCTCTGACCGTTCCAATGCGGTAGCCTTATTGTCAACCATTTTGTGTTTGTGAGTCGTTTGCATTTGTTATTACTTTTGTTTGTTTTTGTATTTGGTGGTTGACAGTCGTCATGTTTGTTTTTGTATTTGGTGGTTGACAGTCGTCATTGAATGCTGCTTTCCCTGTCCGATATTTGTATCTTTCTATATACTCTAGTTGGGAATATTTATTTGGTCTATTTATATAAAAAAGGGAATTAAAGTTAATGTCATAATTTACTAAATATAGAGTATTGTTTGCATGCTATGGATTATTCTATAAATGTGATTCCATTTTGAGCCAGCAGGCGGTCAATAAGCGTTAAACGATAATGTGACAACAACAAAACATGACAATTATGTTAATGTTATTTTCGCTTACCAAAGCGATTTTCTTTCTCGCAAGGAGCGTATCAATATCTAGCCATTTGAACACCAAAGGTGGCAGTATTATTGTTGGGAACTAAAATAAAACAATAATAAAAAAAGAATGAAAAACAAATGTCCCAATGTACTGTAGTAATAAACAAGTTGTTTATCCCAATCTGGTCGACATTTGTCATCCATTATTTTAATGGTCATATTCCGAGAATTATCTACAAACCTAAGCTGGTTGGAACCGAAAATGTATGCAATATTTGAAACCGAAAACCAAAAGCAATTCGATCAAATATTATTTTCTGTGACAAGTAGATATACAAATCGAACAGGAAAAGTAGCATTCAAGGACAACAGGCAACCGCAAACACACAGAGAAACAAAGAACAACTTTAAAGATAAGTAAAAGGCCAAATAAGACTTCATAAATACAAAAGGGTTGACAATAGGGCTACCGCCTTGGATCGGTCAGGGGCAAAAAAGGCCGCTATGGGGTGGGTGGGGGGGGGGGGGGGGTTTAAACCAGGTTCTAGGGTGAACCGAAACCTCTTACTTACCCTACTGTCATCCTAATAAAACGGGACTGTGTAAATAAACAAATCCCCGCCAAATCTCCGCCATCCTCTAACCAACAAGGCAGCACTAACAGGCAATATAAGTAAAACACATAGATGCTCGTGTATATATAAATACAAGAAAGAACAATAGCCTAAAACATGTAGAAAGCCACAAAGAAAGTAATCAATGACTCTGCAGAAGACAGAGCAACATGAGAACAAACCATTGAGGGCGCGACAAGACAAGATTGCAGACAAACATCAAACATCAAACGTCTCCGTCTTTTTGGGCTTTAGGTAGATGTCACCATAGGTTCCACAGCCTGTCGGTCATTGCACAATTAAAGAAGAAAGCATAGTGACGAACTGTAAATGGGACCACCACCAAACATGCAGTGCACTGCAGTGCGTTGCAAAATGATAATGCCGTAGCCACTTTTGATAAACGTATTAACAAGTTTAACAAAAATAGTATGATAGTGATCATGACCAAGGATGTTACGTAATTTGTAAATCACGTCACCATAGAAGTCAGGTTGTGATAGTCAATGTCCAGTCCTAGGAATAAGCCCCTTTAAATGGCTCAATCTAAGCTGATGCTTACCAGCTTGTGTGAATTTCCTCATTACATGGTCCCACCGTAATTCCAATAAGCGATTGGAAAGCTTATATTAGCAGGATTTTATAACAAAAAAACACGTTTAAAAACATGTTTATTACTGAAAAATGCGATAACCTGTTTAACAAAAATGTTTGAATTTTACAATATATAAACTTTCTATGCTGAAATTTAAGGTTTTATTTCTTCATACCCCGGCCAACCCCGTTTTTTGCTTCTTGGAGAAGGGATTGGATGGGGTATGGCATTTAATACTCGGACCACCTAATGTAAAGCGGCCCTCAACAGATCAATGTGTATAACAAGAGTATGCTGAGGAGAGCTTTAGGAACTGCAACTGCTTTTAAGGGCGATCCATTGTACCTGGATAAAAATCCTTTGTAAGACAAACATCATAAACCGTTCTGTGGATAAATATCCTTATTAAGACAAACATCATTGACCGTTCTGTGGATAAATATCCTTATTAAGACAAACATCATTGACCGTTTTGTGGATAAATATCCTTATTAAGACAAACATCATTGACCGTTCTGTGGATAAATATCCTTATTAAGACAAACATCATTGACCGTTCTGTGGATAAACATCCTTATTAAGACAAACATCATTGACCGTTCTGTGGATAAATATCCTTATTAAGACAAACATCATTAACCCTTCTGGTGAGTTCAGTTCAAATAATAAACAAGAAAAATTTGATGCAAAGCATCAAGTGCCCGCTAAAAAATTATAGTCATTCAAATTAATTGAAAAAAAAAGCATTAATTGCAAGAGAAAACAAGAAGTGTTTGTGAAACACTATTTAGGTGAAAGGTCATGGTGAAGGTATAAAATGTTGGTACTTATGGAAAGGTCTTGTCACAAAGAATAGACATGTGAAATATGAAAGCCCTATCTGTTATGGTTAAAAAATTAGGATCAAGGTTAAAAGTTTTAAAAATGTAGGTCAAAGGTCACAGTCAAGGTAGCATGGTGAAAGGTGTTGGTACTGATCAAAAGATCTTGTAATAAGGAATACTCGTACACATGTGAAAAATAAAAGCCCTATATCTTACGGTTCAAAAGTTACGATGAAGGTTAAAGTTTTCAAAATGTAGGTCAAAGGTCAATGTGTAGATCACAAGGTAAAAAAGTTTGGTACTGATGGAAAGGTCTTGTTACAAGAAATACGCATGTGAAATATAAAAGCCCTATTTGTTACAGTTCAAAAGTTATGATAAAGGTTAAACTTTTAAAAATGTAGGTCAAAGGTCACAGTTAAAAGGTTTGGTACTGATGATAAGGTCTTGTCAAAAGGAATACACATGTGAAATATGAAAGCCCTATCTGTTATGGTTCAAAAGTTATAATAATAATGGTTAAAATTTAAAAGATGTAGGTCAAAGGTCACGGCCACAAGGCAAAAAGTTTGGTAGTATGGGAAGGTCTTGACACAAGGAATACACAAGTGAAATATGAAAACCGTATCTTTTACGGTTCAAAAGTTATGATCAAGGTAAGTTTTCAAAATGTAGTTCAAAGGTCATGGTAAAGATAAAAAAGTTTATTAATGATGGAAACGTCTTGTCACAATGAGTACACATGTGATATATGAAAGCCCTATTGCTTACGGTTAAAAAGTTATGATAAAGGTTAAAGTTTTCAAAATATAGGAGGTCACAAGGAATACACATGTGGAATCCTTTTTTTTTTTTTTAATTTTAAGTGTTGCCAAAATATTATTATCATTTGTAAAATATAGCATAAAGCATGTGTTATGAAGGAATGGGTGCTTACATAATGGTTGTTATGTTGGGAAATAAATGAAAATAAATTAGTGTTAGAGTAAAACTGTTTTATTAGCATACTGCACCATTGTTTGAACAATCATGACAGAAAAACTTATATAAAAATATAAAACTATTTTAATGTGGCACATTTTGAATGATGGAATCATTTAAAAACAATAAAATACTCATGAATGAAAATGTCAATGGAATTTAGTAATTATCAAATGTATGTTATTTGTTAAAATTTAAAAGTTTTAATGAAACAAATATTGTTTTATAGTATATAAATAATATATCAAAAATGGTAACATTTTAAATGAAGTTATGATTTTGGCACTTTATATTATTTAACAGTGAGACAAAAATATAGGAGTTTTAAGAACATTGAAAATCTAAAAAATATTTTTGTATGAAAAAATAATAGCATTTAAAACAAAAAACTTAAAAATATAAAAATAAAACTTATCTACACTATTTACATGTACAATGATTAAGAACAAAACAAATTGAAATATGATTTATGTTGTTTTGGCACAAATTGAAGTTTGGATAGCAACATAACTATTTACATGACATAGTGGGAAATTGAAAATGAAGTAACATGAACAATAATATGAAAAGCATAAACATTGACATTGAAAAGGTTTTAATGTAAACAATGGTTGGTCAACCTAATTGAAATTTTAACTATTAAAGAAGAGGCCCAAAAGGACCTGTATATGCTGTACTGGTTTTACATTGCAACTAGTCTATGATAGTTAGATAAATGGACTACATGTATAAATATGGTATTTCGTTAATATGCTTGACCTGCCTAAATAATGATTTTAATTAAACTAAAGGGAGGTAATTTGGTAAAGTGTAAACAAGGCAAAATAGAGGCTTTTGTAAATTAAGGCCCCTTAACCCTGGTCCTACTAACATGTTGTTTTTTTAATTCAAGGGCAGATAACTCTAGACATACTGGTCCGATAAAGCCCATAATCAAATTCATCCGAGACCTTGTGGCTATATACATTGTGACATAGTTTGATTAAGATTGCTTCAGATATACGGTTGCTAGAGTTTAAACAACAAAATTGCTAACAGACGGACGGACGAACGACAGGCCATCTCATAAGGTCGTCGTAGAGCTAAAAAATAAACTATGATCTGAAAGTTCCAACAAAAAAATAAGAAATGGAATTTATGGGAAAATGGCAAAATATATCATGAGAAAAGAAAATAATTTTTATGCCAGTTGACCGAATGACCTAGTACAATACCAATTTGAAAAAACTTTAAAAAAGCCAAAGCAAGTATGCTACATATGACACTGTTGGTATTTGAGATAATAACATATTTAAAACAACCAAAAAAGTATAAAAAATATAGAAATAAAACTAATCTACACTATTTACATGTACAATGATTAAGAAGAAAACAAACTGAAATATTATTTAACATTTACATAATCATTTCTTCAATAGGTAGGTATACAATGATTTTTTTTATATAAAATGCACAAATTATTTACCCATTTTGCATGATAATGACTGAATGTGTTGATAAAATGACGTTTATATATAAACATACATCAGTCGACAACTGATTTACACAATTTGCATGAAAATGTCTGGGTGTGTAAATCAGTTGTCATTTTTTTTAAACACATACATCAGTGGACAGCTGATTTACAAGTTTTGCATGAAAATGACTAAAATTGAAAATCAGTATAAAATGACTTTTTTATAAATAAACATACATCAGTCGACAACTGATTTACACAATTTGCATGAAAATGTCTACTCATGAATGAAAATGTCAATGGAATTTAGTAATTATCAAATGTATGTTATTTGTTAAAATTTAAAAGTTTTAATGAAACAAATATTGTTTTATAGTATATAAATAATATATCAAAAATGGTAACATTTTAAATGAAGTTATGATTTTGGCACTTTATATTATTTAACGGTGAGACAAAAATATAGAAGAAGTTTTAAGAACATTGAAAATCTAAAAAATATTTTTTTATGAAAAAATAATAGCATTTAAAACAAAAAACTTAAAAATATAGAAATAAAACTTATCTACACTATTTACATGTACAATGATTAAGAACAAAACAAACTGAAATATGATTTATGTTGTTTTGGCACAAATTGAAGTTTGGATAGCAACATAACTATTTACATGACATAGTGGGAAATTGAAAATGAAGTAACATGAACAATAATATGAAAAGCATAAACATTGACATTGAAAAGGTTTTAATGTAAACAATGGTTGGTCAACCTAATTGAAATTTTAACTATTAAACAAGAGGTCCAAAAGGGCCTGTATACGCTGTACTGGTTTACAGTGCAACTAGTCTAAGATAGTTAGATAAATGGACTACATGTATAAATATGGTATTTCGTTAATATGCTTGACCTGCCTAAATAATGATTTTAATTAAACTAAAGGGAGGTAATTTGGTAAAGTGTAAACAAGGCAAAATAGAGGCTTTTGTAAATTAAGGCCCCTTAACCCTGGTCCTACTAACATGTTTTTTTTTTAATTCAAGGGCAGATAACTCTAGACATACTGGTCCGATAAAGCCCATAATCAAATTCATCCGAGACCTTGTGGCTATATACATTGTGACATAGTTTGATTAAGATTGCTTCAGATATACGGTTGCTAGAGTTTAAACAACAAAATTGCTAACAGACGGACGGACAAACGACAGGCCATCTCATAAGGTCGTCGTAGAGCTAAAAAATAAACTATGATCTGAAAGTTCCAACAAAAAAATAAGAAATGGAATTTATGGGAAAATGGCAAAATATATCATGAGAAAAGAAAATAATTTTTATGCAAGTTGACCGAATGACCTAGTACAATACCAATTTGAAAAAACTTTAAAAAAGCCAAAGCAAGTATGCTACATATGACACTGTTGGTATTTGAGATAATAACATATTTAAAACAAACAAAAAAGTATAAAAAATATAGAAATAAAACTAATCTACACTATTTACATGTACAATGATTAAGAAGAAAACAAACTGAAATATTATTTAACATTTACATAATCATTTCTTCAATAGGTAGGTATACAATGATTTTTTTTATATTAAATGCACAAATTATTTACCCATTTTGCATGATAATGACTGAATGTGTAGATAAAATGACGTTTATATATAAACATACATCAGTCGACAACTGATTTACACAATTTGCATGAAAATGTCTGGGTGTGTAAATCAGTTGTCATTTTTTTTAAACACATACATCAGTGGACAGCTGATTTACAAGTTTTGCATGAAAATGACTGAAATTATAAATCAATTGTCTTTTATTTCTAAACATACATCAGTGGACAACAGATTTACACAATTGCATAAAAATGTCTGGATGTGTAAATCAGTTGTCTTTTTTTTTATAAACATACATCAGTGGACAACTGATTTTCACGTTTTGCATGAAAATGACTGAAAGTGAAAATCAGTTGTCTGTTTTAATATATAAATATACACCAGTGGACAACTGATTTACAAATTTTATTTGTACAGAGAAGAGGCAAGGCTTATATTGAAAATGACTGGAAGCAAATTGTGATATGAAATAAGAAATTTTGGTAGAGAATCACCCAAGGATCATTCCTATGAATTTTCTTGGAAGGAGTAGGCTTTTAAAGAGTTTTACATAAGTTGACCTGATGACCTAGTTTTTAATCAGGTCGAAGTCATTTTAGCAATTTTTTATAGAGAATCACACAAGGATCATTCCTATGAAATTTCAATGGATCAGACAACTGGCTTGGGAGGAGAAGGCTTTTAAAGGTTTTTACATAATTTGACCTGGTGACCTAGTTTTTAATCGGGTCAAGGTCGTTTTAGCAATTTTGGTAGAGAATCACCAAAGGATCATTCATGTGAAGTTTAAATGGAATTGGATTACTGGCTTGAGATGAGTAAGCTTTTAAAGCAAAAGTTAACAGAAGGACGGACGCAAAGTGATCACAATAGGTCACCTTGTGAGACTTCGCCTCTTAGGTGAGCAAAAAACACACACTGACCTATCTACACAAATAAAACAAATAGTACAACACAAATATCATGGATTATGGTAATATCAAATTATTTAAATAATCAAAAATAAACAATTAAACAAATTGTTTCAAAAGCATGGCTCATTTGAAAAAATATATAAAATTGTTTAAATGGATTTCAAGAAGAAAAGTAGAAGAAGCACATAAGTCAAGCAAAATTTGTAAAATGAAGATGGGTTTTTAAATGATAATTAATGCTTTAAATTTTAAAAAAGTAAGAATAGTTTTAGTTTTTAAATGATGATATTTAGTAAAAATTACAAGACTTAAAATTTTAGGAAAACATGCAAAATTATTTAAAACTTTAGCAATGAAGTTATTTAAGAATTATATGTACAAAGGTTAAAAATAAAATATACGACAACATCAGATTATTCACTATTGTTTTTTAAATTTAGAAGTGAAATGAAAAACAGTTCTTGAATAATGAATATTCGTATACAGCCATAATCAAATATAATCTTGTTGTCAAAAAACTGTACATGTTGCTGTTTTCAATACACTGTACAAGTAACTGTAAGGCTATCAAGTTTAATGTAAATATGAGTAAATCTAACTAAAATATTTAATTGTTTCAATACTAGATGGAAAGAGTTAAGTTCAATACTATCATGTTTAATTGCTCAAAAATTTGTCAACATTTTTTTTCAATGCTTAATTTTCAATACTAGTATAGTGATATTTTATCATCCAAAAAGTGAAAACTGTACACAATATTTGTTGTAATTCAATATATAAATGATAAACAATATACCTTAACTTGTATTTGAAGAAATTTTTGATCTTTTACACAATATACGTTTGTAATTTAATACATAAACGATGAAACAATATATCCTTAACTTGTATTTTAAGAAAATTTAGAACTTGTTTACATGTTAAAACTGATTTTCACTGAAGCTATACATATTAACGTTAATGCTATTTTGCATATATATGTATTGTACCAAATGTTTTACTGATGAAACTTTATAGATTTATACAATGATGTCGTACAAATTGTTTCTTGAAACTTTGCCTGTAAAATGTACAGGCAGTTTTGAAACGAGCACACAGATTAAATCATCTTCCTCGTCAAAATTCACTTCGCCAAATACCTCAACAGCAGTTTTCTCAAATATTGTAATTGTGGAAGAGGTATGATCTTCTCTTGTCAGGGAAACCTTTACTCTGAAGGTAACTTCCGAGCTTGCCCCTCCACAGGTTGGACACTTTCCGTCAATCATTTTCTTCTTTCTGCAGTCTGTAAGAATGGAAATAACTTTTTGGATTTTTGGCATAACAACTTTTTTTTATATAATTATGGTTGATAAGTCTGACGACCATTTATAGCACAACACAAATATAATATATTATATATATATATATAC
Source organism: Cyrtodaria siliqua (assembly GCA_037043455.1). Classification (NCBI taxonomy): domain Eukaryota; kingdom Metazoa; phylum Mollusca; class Bivalvia; order Adapedonta; family Hiatellidae; genus Cyrtodaria; species Cyrtodaria siliqua. The sequence goes on along the minus strand of JAWPHD010003151.1, from coordinate 49,017 downwards.
ACGGAAAGAAAAAAGTGAAGCAAGTGGTTTTCGCTGTATTTGTTGTTTAACACATTCGATGACATATGTAGCCCAGAAAATTGAACATTTATTGCAAATGTTTTTGTTTTTTTGTTAGTAGAACAAAATTCTATTAAATTGCATGCATAACTTAAATTCAATGAAGAAAAGCTTTTCAAAAATCACTATATTTTTTCTGTAAATGGAGGTAATTTTCAAAACTTAAAAGTTAGAAGTTGAAATTTAGTAGATTGTTTAAATTGAAACAGCCATCTTATATTTGTTATGTAATGTTGAAATAAGCTGTTGGGTAATAATAGGAATAAAGCACTGTGCCAGGATGTCATAATCAAAATGTAATGATCACAGTTCAATTAATAGCGTTATGCTAAACTGTTTTTAGCAGTATATGAGTACTTTTATTTTTCAAATAATGTAATTCATAACTTTTTTAATTAATCAAATAAGTGGTGGGAGATAAAATGATGATGAGATGCAATGTTGTGTAGAATAAGGCTAGGATGGGTATTGAATTTGTGACCTGTGGAATGGTTAAAAGTCATGTTTGTAGCTATACTAGTCAGGCTAAGCAGAAATGATAATGAACAGCATACATTGAAAGTCAACATGCACTAAAATGCAGCAGCTTATAAACACTAATTATGATTAAGGAAATTAAAATGGCATTACTGCTGAACATCTAATGTCACACAAACAAAATAAAACGTTTGTTATTATAAACAGATTTAAATTTGAAATATTTGATTGATTTTCTAACATCTTTTTTATGCCATCAAGTGCTAGAAGATGATAGAATTTTTTTATAGAGGCATTCATTTTGCAATAATTGCACTGTTAGTAAATTCTGATACAGATGGATGGAGGCCCCACATTTTTGTCTGGTAATATTCTTTAAATTAGTAACAAGATATTATTTGGTTATTAATCAGAAGTAATTACTTACTGGAGACTGTACAACACTTGTATGAAACCACTTCAAAGATGCTGTCAATGATTAAAGGTTCAGCAGACGTAGTTTCATCATTAGCAGTGAAGTCTGGATCGTCCTTAAACTGTTTCCAGTCATCTTCTTTGACTTGGACATCCAGTAATGTGTCATCTGATAAGAACTGTGAAAAACAGAAATAAAATGAATATGAAAAGAAAATATTAATATTATAATATGTTGTTGGGCAGTATTTTTAAAAATGAAGTTTATTTGGAGTTAAATGGATAAATTAGTTCAAAGTAAGGTAATAATGGTCAACATATCAAGTTACAACTGTTTTATTATTGAAGAACAATAAAACAATACTAATTATTACCCAAGAAACTTCTGAAACAGTCGGTCCAGCCTGTAGAAATATTGACCTTAATAAATAACATTGCTAATGTCAAAAGTACAACATGCCTTTAGTTTTAATCCCATCCAATAAAAAAACACACATAAAAATTAATATTTTTTACATATTGGAAGACAGACTCGTCTTCACTTTTTTTTTATAAGTAGTCAACAATTCAGCGGCAAGCTGAAGAAACTGTCACACTAGAGAGCCCAAGTTGGATACATTGCCTGGACACTGGAAAGAGTTAATGTGGGCTTTTAATTTCAAGTTATGACTTTGAAACTTTTTTAACAGTGAAATTTAATCCATCATAACATTTGTGTAAGGCCTTAATGACATGAAAAATTTAACTAATAATTCATCATTGCATTGTTTTATTACACATAACATAATTTAAATACCTGACATGTTGTGTCTGTGGTTGATGTCAGTTGAATTCGATTCTGAAAGGTTTTGGTATAGACACCTGTCACTTCTACCACAGAATCTGGCATGTAGGATGCCGTTGCATTTTTATCAAATAGACAAACTTTGGCAAGTTTTGAAGCGTCTTTGATACACAGACTTCTGACTGCCAGGATGCCTTCTCTTCGGTGAGTGAGGGGGGAAACCTATTGAAGAAAGAAAAGAAGAAAAAAAAATTGTAGTACATTTTTCTGATAATATTAATTGATATATTTATTTTTTGAAAAATTGTTCTTTTATTACCCATAGGCAGGTTCTTTTTTTTTTTTTAATGTAAAAAAACACATGATAATAATTGAGCTGCTTCATTGACTAAGTGAATGAGAGCTTAACATAACATTACATTGTATGACAAATATGTGCTGCTCTTTAGATTAAGTTTAACTTACACAAGTTTACATGCATTTAATTAAATTCACAAAAAAATAATATAGTATGAAAACCTTGTTGATATTTCAAAAGGTCAACTTCAAAATGTTCTGATTTGATTATTTTTATGTATTTACTTATTGAGAGAAAGAAGGAAATTTCAATTTAACAAGAGCTGTCGGAGGACAGCGACGCTCGACTATATATATTTTGTCTCAAAAATAAACTTTATCAGAAATGAAAAACTTTTGTATATAAAATAAGCTTTAACAGTAATATAAATTACTTATAACCTATTTAAATGCCATCTTAACATTGTCTTTTTAATTAAAGTCCAAAACAGGGCAACAATTCATCATCAAATCATGTGAGTTTGATTTTTGTACCCTGCCTAATAGTTTTAATGAAAGGAACACATTTTGATAGTTTTCATAAACAGGCAGTGGTTAAGTCCAAAAGGTGCCATAACTCCCTTATAAATCAATTCAGGGTTGTCTTTTTACTCAACCTAATGGCTTTAATGATACAGAACAATTGTGGAAAGTTTCAATCAAATACATGAGATGATCACTTAGAAAATATCCTCTTGCATGAAAACCTTAACTTTGGTATAAGTCCAAAAGGGGCCATAACTCACCCCTTAATAACTTTAAAGTTACTTTTCTGACTCTGCCAAATAGGTTTAATGATAAGAAACACTTGTTGAAAGTTTCAATCCAATATATGCAGTAGTTACTTAGAAAACTTAGAAATTATCCACTTGCATGCAAACCTTAACCTTGGTATTCTAAGTCAAAAAGGGGCCATAACTCACCCCTAAATCAATTCAGAGTTACTTTTCTTACTCTGCCTAATAGGTTTAATGATAAGAAACACTTGTAAAAAGTTTCAATCCAATATATGCAGTAGTTACTTAGAAAACTTAGAAAATATCCACTTGCATGCAAACCTTAACCTTGGTATTATAAGTCCAAAAGGGGCCATAACTCATCCCTAAATCAATTCAGAGTTACTTTTCTTACTCTGCCTAATAGGTTGAATGATAAGGAACACTTGTGGAAAGTTTCAATCCAATATATGCAGTAGTTACTTAGAAAACTTAGAAAATATCCACTTGCATGCAAACCTTAACCTTGGTATTCTAAGTCTAAAAGGGGCCATAATTCACCCCTAAATAAATTCAGAGTTACTTTTCTTACTCTGCTTAATAGGTTTAATGATAAGGAACACTTGTGGAAAGTTTCAATCCAATACAAGCAGTGGTTACTTAGAAAATAAGCCTTTGCATGCAAACCTTAACCTAGGGTGTGACGCCAACGCCGACGCCGGGGGTAGTACAATAGCTCTCCTTATATATAAATATATAGTCGAGCTAAAAATGATAGACGGGTAGGTTAATATTCAAACAGAAATGTTGTAAGGGATTTTAACAACAGAATAAAAAAATATTTTTCTTGTAATTAAGTAATAAATAAATGCTTTATAATTATGGACAATGACTATTTATATTTTTTAGAAAATAATGTGAATTTGCAATTTAATTAAGGTTGAAGTATTACAAATGTCCTTAACTGATTATTATGAGTTTTATTGCTGAAGTAATACACAAGAATATAAAAATAGTCAGTAAAAAGAATACATGAATGATGATGGATTGATAACATATTAATATCATTTTATAACATTTAAAAGTATACATACCTGAACAATTCTGCCAATAATTGTGCTCTTTTGTGGGGATTCCAAAGCCTCTTCTAGGGAACGCTTGGTTCCACATGCTGGTTCATCTTCTGGAAGAACCAGCTGATGAGGAAGAAACGTCCCAGTTGGGACTGCAGCTGTGTAGCCTACAGAGCTAGAGCTTACCAGCCAACAATCTTTCCCCTTTTTCACCAGGTTTGAGAACTTATAGGACATGTTCTCTCTAAGCATCGTGAACTTTCCCCGTTGGTAAACTCTAATCAGAAGCAATTCTTCTTGATTGGCTGCCAATAAGTTGAAATACTGCATGGCAGTTTGACTTGACTGGTATTTGATCATTTCTTTAGATTTTTTCAGCACGGTCATTGACACTGTTCTTTTATCTGCAGCAGCCTACAAAACAGGTATTGAGGAACTAATAGGAAATAACCATCAAGGGTATTATTTAATAAAAAAACAATTGTGTATTGAAAAAATAATAATGTATGAAGACACGGATACTGTATAACTTGTAGACACTAATTGGATGTTAATAAGTAAAAAAATCAAAAGAAGCATGTACAGGTATAACAATAAGATATTTTTCTGAACTTAACTACTAATAACCTCCATCTTTGGAGAGAACAAGATGTCTGAACAATGGGCACAGTGTTTTCAATTGTATAGAAATATATAGAAAACTTAATGTATTAAAGTAAATGTAAACAAAACCACACTGATAACTTAAATTAACTTGTCAAAAAAGGAATCAGGCTAACTGATGCGTTTGTACACAAAACATAAGTGGATTTTGATAGAAGCTGTCAATGATATAACAAAATGTCTCTGTTGATAATTAAAAGTAGATAATCATTAAAATTGCAGGGGGAAAAAAAAGATAAATTGTGCAACCAGAATATTATTTCTTGTATACATCTATTTCTTGTACATATCAATAATGACTGACAGAACACAATTAAGCTAAAGCCAAATAAAGTTTATGAAATGACTCTAGTATGAAATATAAAATATACTCTGTAAATTAAGTTTAGCAACAACTTTTGGTTTTATCTGGAGAAGAAAATTTCCCAGAATTGTCATGCAATTATACATACACTACTGGTTTCTATCGCTAAGATCTCAATTAATGCATATTGGAAGCTCATGTAATGTCCAGGTTATTAGAGTTTCCTCCCTTTATGACAAACAGCTTTTTTGGGTGTTACTAGTGTACATTAGCAGCATTTATAACCGTTCTTGTCTTAAATGATGTCCCGGATGTCACTAACAAAAAACTGGTCTAAAAATATCAAGGTGTATTCCAGTATTTAAAATACAGAGACTAAATTTCACATTTCTATAAATTACCCCCCTTTACATTCAAAATATAGGGTTATTTAAGTATTGCTTATTGAAATGTCAACAAGTGAATAATTTGTTTTTGTTGTAGAAATTGTCAGAGCAAGTTTGTATGACTGTATAAAACTAATTATATGCCTACAGCAGCTACAATATCACAAGCCTTTGAAACTTGTGTATGGAAATTACAGCAAACATTTGATGTTAAACAAATTTTACAGAGTATATTTACATATGTCTCAGTCTATCATATTCCTCAAGCACACCTTTAGGGGGTTGTATTTGCTTAGGGTCCAATTTAAGAAGAAATAATCCAGATAAAGTTTTAACTCTACTTAAAGCAACATATGCCATACCCTTTTCAAATATAGTGGAACCCAAATTTATAACAACCTTATCTAATGACAACCCTTGCACTTTATGAATAGTACAAGCCCATGCAAGTTTTAGTGGGAATTGTGTACGAACTATATGCCTTCCACAATATATAAAAGTATGTCTAATTTTATCAATAGAAATTGCATTTGAACGGTTGGCAATCTGTAAAATTCTACCAATTTGTGGATCATCAAAAATAACATTAACTGCAGTAATCCTGCCAGTATTTGTAAATTGAAAAGATTGAATGATTCCAGTAGCACCATTTACAAGACCATGCTGTGTAAAAATATTTCTAATAAGCATGACTCTTGAACCGACTGATAGTGTTAACTCCTTCTCTAAGCCACCAGCTATACGATCATCTTGTGGTATATAGTCTGATGATACATTTCCACCTATTTCCGAATCTTGTGAACCAAAAAAATGTTCTGATCTTACAAAATGAACATCAGAATCTAAATGAGATTGCATATGAGAGTTATGAGCATCTACATCTTTACGCAATGCATATATATGTAAACAAGGTTCAACAGTGTTGTAGTCAAACCGCAACCTAGACACTAAGAGACTTACATCCTGGTCAGAAAGTAAACCAACTCGTGCTTTATTTAAAAGTTGCGCATAGATTAAATCATTGTTCTGTCTCATATTTTCAGATAGGAAAAGTGGCCGAAAGAGCTGCCAGATTAAAGTGTTACAAAAAGCAAATTTCCCGTTAATAGGCCTTAACTGGAAGAAATCACCAACCACTATAACATTCATATTACCAAAAGCAGACTTGTTATTCTTTATATCAGATAGTCGTCTACTTATGTAAGTCATCATTTTGTCACTGACCATACTAATTTCATCTATGACTATAGTATGAACTAATAAAAATTGCCTTTGTAGCCTTGCTAAAGCAGAAGCTGGAAGTTGCTCATATTCCAAATAATTAGAAACTGGAATTTTCAACAACGAATGTATAGTAAATCCATTAACATTGCGAGCGGCAGTACCAGTTGGAGCACACACAACAACAGGAGACGATCCAATAGATGAACTTGTAAACAATTGCAAAAATGCTATAATCATTCGAGTAACAAATGATTTTCCCACACCAGCACCACCAGTAATAAATACATGCATTGGAGATTGAAGTCGATCCTTGAAGTATGTTTGAACATGCTGTAAAGCCTTCAACTGGCAAGCAGACATTTTTTTAACATTTTCATTAAAAGTATCTTCTGAAAATTCACAACATTGTAAAGAATGAATATGACATGTTTCAAGATTTGTGTCATTATTATTGTTTTCAACAAAGTTTTTACGAATATTGTCATTTTCTGCAGAAAAGGCAATTGTCTGGTCAACAGCTGAATCATTGGAACTGCAATTTTTATCTGAAATGGTTTCATGGATACCCAATTCATTTTCACATAACCTGATGCGTCGCATGGCATTTTCAATTTCTGTTGTAAGGGAAAAAAAAATGTGGTTAATGTCGTCATCGAACAAATGTTGTTTTGCTTCAAAAGCATCTTTAGCACTTTGAAACGGACAAACAAGTTGACTTTCATCTGTATGAGGCAAAAGTAACAAAAGTAAACTATAGAAGTAGTCCTCACTACCAATTGGGAATTGAGCATATCGGATGACACTAAATCTTCTTTTTTTCCGTAACCAAACATCGAAAGTTCGACAATGAATTCTTTCATTTCTATTATTTGTGGTAACATTGCTTGTAGGAGTTGGAATTTTTTGGTACCAAGATGCAAATCTGTAAAAAGACAAATTTTCTAAAGAGTAAGGTCGGTCCTGATAGTAATCTAAAATGTTTGTGCAAAAAATATCTGTGCTATTATCTGCAAGGTTTTCTATGTCTTTTGATGGCTTTAGTATCTTAAATCTTTTATCTGGGTGACGCGTATTTAAGTATACAACAGTTCTAGTAGAATGCAGTAAGTGTAAGTTACCCATTCTGTATGCAGCCTCTTGACTACTCATTCTTCTGTGTTTAAGAACACATAAACCAATCTTAAGTAATTTCACATATTTAGGGATACTTGGGTCTTGTCTGAAAACTGATGTGATCAATTCACCCAATGCATTTTTCAAATCATCTGGCTCAGACTTGCATAAATATGCACAAACATAATATGCAGCTCCTTCAGCATTTTGGATCAATTGAATATCCATATTGGCACGCCAGTGCTTTAATATTGTAGGGTTGTAATCATTTATGAAAATACTATTGTGATTTCTTTTTGACAAATAAAATTTTCCTTTATTTTTTGAAGACGGATGCAAATGAGTCACAATTCTCGTTTTCGAACATGGTTGTTTAGGAAAACCAAAACGACAACTGGCAGAACGTTTACAGCAATATGGAGAATGATGATGCTTTTGTAAACGATTTACTAATTCATACAGTTCTGGATCATCAATTTCATCTGGAATATTTGAAGAAATAGTTTTATTGATATACGAAATTATAGAGGGACAAGTATGTTCATCTATGGTGTGTGGTAGATCTGCAACCCACAAAAACATATGTATGTGGGGACTTCCTCTGTTTTGGAATTCAATTCTAGCAAAATAATCATTTACTTTCCCAAGAGGTTGCGAGTTTCCATGAATGACATGCTTCATTAGAGCTCTGAAACGCCGGTCAAAGTGGGTTGCAGTTAATAAAGGATCATTTCGCATGGAAGAAAAAAACGAACGACCAAAGGCATCTTTGAAATTAATATCTTCTAAATTCATACCCAATTCTGGCCAGTGTAGATCATCAGCTGATAAGGTCATGAATAAAGATGGAGGGCCTAAACTGCGAAACGTTGCTAACAAATCGTACAGCATATTTCTGAAATATGCCACAGTACCTTTTATATTCTTCATGAACATGTAAGAATTTTCCAAAAGGTCACAATTCTGATCAATATTTTTTACATTTCCAGCTGTAACTGGAGTTTGATTTTCATTTCCACAAGATGCAACCTTTTTTCTTATTTTCATATGGATACTTACTTCTCTTTTCAGCAAAAATACATCATAAGAAACAGCAGTGTGTAACAAGTATGTCCTGTCTTTACGAAAAATACCAGTTTTATCATATAAGCGAACTCGAAAGTACATACTTGGTGTTAACTTATATGGGCGTTCATGCTTAAACCCATTGTTTCCATGTGGAAATAGCCATGGAAACGCCTTTTCTTCTCCACAAGTTAATTCTAAAATGTTTACAGGTTCATTTGTGTTCTTGTTAACTTGCAAAATTTGCATATGATTAGCATCATTTACTTCAAGACTGCAGGTTCCAGAATCTCCAACAGGAACTAATACACTTTCTTCCAACTCATTTTCTAAAAGGATACTTGTACACTCGTTATTAGTTTGAGTGTGGGAATCTATATCCTGTAAATTGTCTTTGAACTTAATATCAGAATACAAGGGATTATTTATTTTCAACCATTTCAGAGCATTCCTGATTGTTGAAACAGACACTTGTTGGCCTCTTATTTCACATGGTTTTCCGGTCTCTTTATTAAAGTGTATTACCATATGGGAACAACTGTGAGAGGGTGGTGGCAACTGTGTCATTGTTTCCTGCAAGTCTGTAGGTAGGTTTAAAACCAATCCCTTTTCAGCGTACTGACCCCCTGGCAATATAATTACTGTCATAAATATGTTTATTTTAGAAATAAGTTTTTTCTCTAAGGACGACAAACTAGTCAATGGAAACGGAATATCACCAATAAATAGCATATTTCCATGTACAGAAATAGCTGGGACATTATTTGTTTTTAATTGATTATGGCAAGATCGACAAAGACTGCAGTTTTCAGAGATATTTAAACAGTTTGCAACATCATTCAATTTTGTCAAATGCACAACTTGATCTGCAAACAGAAATCTGTTACAACTCGCACAGCTTTCAACTGGACACAAACGAATATCTTTTTCATAAGAAGAAATATGACCATCAGTACTTTCGTAATCCAAAAATGTCAAATTTACCGATGTTGATACATTACAAGTATAACCTACATCAAGCATATCAAAGTTCCAAAATATGTCTGTCCTATCAGTGTCATTTGCATTGCAAACAGAAATATTTTGCAGCTTCCCTCTTTTTTTAATATGTTTACGCTTTTTAGAATTATGACTAGAAGAGTAGTATGTGTGGTCTAGACGCTGTGTCTTTGCTTGAACAAAAATTTGATTATTTGTTTCACTTTCGACTGTACATGTTTCTGGAATGACTTGATTACAAGTTTCTAGCTTACGCCTTAGACGCCGTGTCTTTGCTTGAAAAAAAAATTGATTATTTGTTTCACTTTCGACTACAGACACGCTATTATTTGGTGTAGATGTTTCTGGAATGACTTGATTACAAGTTTCTAGCTTACGCCTTTTAGATTCTACTACCCTAACTTGTTCTGCATTTTCCGTAAAAGTAATTGGTGTCAGATCATAGAGATAACCGCTGTAATTTTCAAAAATGTATAACACAAGTTCATCAAACGAGTCAAACAAAAGCAAAACAGCTGCACCCTGCTCATGATATAAACCGTTATTACCTCGTTCATGAGAATCAAAAATGGCAAATTGGTTTGAATCAGTATCTAAATAAAGAGAGACTGTTAAATCATTGACAGTAAGTAAGTGATAATTAGAAAGTACAACAGCTTGACTCAGTGATTCATAAAAGCACATCTGACCAGCATTGTCATTTACTGCAGCATCAATTGGACCATAAAATGTATCCAGCATATAATTAACTTGAAAATCACGATTTCTCAAAGTCATATAAGTTGGTAAATGGTTGTGTCCAAGATAACCGACATGGTTAGTTTGTTCAACAATATTTGTATACAGTTCCGTGCCCTCATGCAAAACTTGGTCAATCGACAACGCATTTGGTCGAGATTCAATCGAAACATTGTATAAACCACCATTTAATATGGTCATTAAAGAAACTAACGCAATAGCAGTGCATTGCATTCCATTATACGGCTGAAATATATCACATCCTTGATGGAAATTTCCTAGAAGACCTCTTACCATTTTAGCTGTTGTTTTGTACTGCGCAGAAATAGATGGCCGACACGCTTGTAATTTGATACTTCCAGCCTCTATTTGGTTCTTCCAGCCTCGCTTTCGTTCCATAAAAAAGTGCGAAATGTATTGCTATTTTATAATGAAAAAAAAAAGATTAATCAGACTCTAATCAAGTTTTTCAAATATATAATAAATATTTCTTATAATCCGAAATGACAAATAAAATTAAATGTTCCGCTATTTATTATAAATTAGCAAAACTGTAAAACAAAACTTTGGTTCGGACAGACCATGGTCCGTAATTACCGATGAAGGTTTGTTTATACTAAATATTGTATGAATTTAATACACTTTCAAATATTGAATAATTAATGTTTTTGCTATCTTTGTATCAAATTAATACATGGCAGTTTATAATTATATTGAATACGACAATATTTACACGAAAATGTAAATAATAATACGATGTTGCATTTTCGCTACGTTTATAAAATTACCTAATCAATAAAATTTAGTGTGGTCTACCAACCTACTGACTAGTCATTTTAATTTGAATATTTTAAATTAAAACAAAAAGGGCAACGGTCATAAACTTGCTAAACTTTTATAGTTTAAGTTAATAAAAAAATATAAAAGCATTTGTTAAACGAAATTAACCAATTGAGCCAGTAAAGTTATAAAAATATAGTTTAAGCTAAAATACTGTTTGGGCAATAAATTAGCCTCCTTCGCCCATAGGCATATAACATACGCTCTACAAATAAGAGTGCCCGCCTCATGGCGGGCACTAATAAATTCATTTAATTAAATTCAATACAATGCAATATGACCCTAGTTTCATGTCACAAAGCCTCATTGCTATTCGAATATGTTTAAGCATGATGACTGTGATAGTTACATATATTAATGGATCAATTCTTTCGGGAATATGCCAATTAATGCTACATGATTCCTTCTCTTATATTACTACTAATATTTTCAGACATCCCTGTCATTGAAATTATACATATATTATTTTTCTATCTGTACGTTGATGTTGAAGTAAATATAGATCAGAATGCTCCCCATAGACGTTAACCCTTGTTATGTAGTATATTACAGATGTCTGGTATTTGTCATGTCTGATGACAGAGTAAATTAGTACTTTGTAACGTTTAATAACATAACATTGCGTACCTTTGAAATCCTAACCCTTCCTTCAAGCCATGTTTTATTTCGACAAAAGCATTGCTAAGTTGTAATATACAATAATGTTGTCTCAGTCGCAAGCTTGTTAAGCTCTAAACAAAAAAAAACAGCAATGTGCGGATTTTCTCCAATTAGTCGAAACATAAGCTAGTACTCATGTGTTTAGTCAGTAGTACAAACAACAAACCAAACGACATGGTACGTGATATATGTACGTATGGTAGTATATGAACACATTATGTAATGTCACATACAATGGCATAAAACGTATGCCTGTCTCAAAAGCGTATTTTTTTCCAATATTAACATACATTTAATTCAATTAATTGCTAAATAGTATTCATATTATTTGAAATACTAGGTAACAAGATGGACCAAGTGGAGACAACTCACCAATAGATAATCAAGAATAAATACATTTACAAATGTATTTACAACACAAATTAGACATATCTTAGATTTTAAAGCGTTTAAAAACACACTACACGTTATCTGTATCACTAATTCACTTATCTGATCTTAAATAAGAATATAATGATCCATCATGAGTATCCATGTGAGATCGGGAAATCTCATCCGCGGGTCAGACTTGTAACCAGAGACGAGGCTTTGGCGAGATCCACATGCATACGTCAATGACTGTATTTGATTTTACGCTAAAATCAGGCGACGCCACCAACGTGACGTCATAACTTCCTGTAAGAGTCAAATGTGAGATATGTGCATCTCACATGTGGAAAACACCTATCTCACATGATTGGAAATGGGAGAATAGAGTGTTTGGTTTTAATTAAAATGAATATAAGTGTTAATTTAAAGCAATATCACAGCTATATCATCTCAAAGCTATATTTAGCTGAGTTCCTTCCGGTAAGTTCACTGTGCACCAACACTTCACTTGCACGAATCCCTTTTCACGACTTTCGACAATGCTAACATACACGTCCCTCACTAGCGATCGCTATTCGTCCCGATATCCTACTTCCGGTGACTTAGTTTCAACGCGACGCTAACTCGCAATACCCTTTCCAGTCTAGACAATCTTTGTTTTCAAGACAAACGTCTAGAACAGTTCTTCTAAAAAAGTCATTTTGTTACACTTCTTCTAAATACAAAATGAATCATATATATTATATATACTGATATATACATTATAAAAACACTATTTACACTAATTATAGTTTCCTCTACTAGCATATGTTTATCCACAGCTCCCTAACTAATGTACTTCAACCTGCATTACTAATAAGTATGAATGCATGAATGAGTGGTGTTTTACGGCACGTCGACACATACATAGGTCATATGGTGCGCAAAAAATGATGAAAAATGAAGAAATGAAGTATTAATTAAAAAAAAAAATGTAAATATAAAAAGATAAAACTATTAAAAAATAAGGGATGATAAGGTGTAAAATTATGAATGACAATTGCCCCTAGTTACAGTAAAGCTGGAGAATTATCTCTTGTCCTCCACCTAACGATCTAACTTTCTATCCTACTCAAGTAGTCTACCAATACATGGAATATTAACGCTACGCGTACAAGACCTCGTTTCATAACCTATAAACATCATTTCTTCTACTAAGACTAGGCTCTACATAATCCTTCCGACCCTATGCCTGAATGTCTAACCTTCATTTTTCAGACTCCCTAAACTTGTATTTTACTCTGTTTACACAACCTAACGTTTGTTTGCAAATCTTAAATAAATAAATAAATAATCTGCCTCTGAAATATAGAATCCCACCAAACAATGACTAACAAACAACTAATGTCTGGACTCGTGACTTTAACAACCATCTCAACCATAAAAATCATAAATACTAACAACAACTTTAAAAATGTACCCCCATTGGTATATCATCCCGTGTGACATAACCCGTTATCTTTTTTAGTACCACCTTGGTCATTTGGATAACACTAATATCCTCCTGAAAACATCGTTTCCGTAGTTATCTCTGTATCACTTAGTCCAGTATCTACTGACTATACTACATCCCCATTTCCAAACAACTTTATCTCTGATCCACTGATACCTGCACTATCGCGTATGCCGCCTACATTCTTACTAATCGCTACAGCTACTTCTTATGCTTTACTAACATTGTATTTTACAATGTAACCGTTTTACCTCCCAATAGTTGCCTCTATTAATGGCTTTCTATCGTATCAGAAGTGGGAAGTCCATCTTGTTACATACTAAAATATATATAATGGAGCTATGTAAAGTGTTCACAAGTTCATCCAAATACGTGATTAATGATCAATCACTTAACATTGCACATCAGTTAAAAAGACTAAAGGCGATCTGAATGTGTGAATGATGTAAGTTAAAATACAAATGCAGGTATAAAAGTCGAACAAGAAATATAACATTCATGTAACACATTCATTTAACAACATACATACAGTGGTGTTTTGGTTTTTTGTTTAACCTAAACTATTATTTCATGTGCGGCTGTCGTCCTTGAATGCTGGTTCCCTGTCCGATATTTTTAGCCTTCCTTCTATTGTTAGCAGTTGTTCATAAAAACAATAAACGTGTACTTTGATCGCGCAACGACACTCATTCGTAGAATGGTTACTCCTATCGCATATCACACATTTAGTTGCCAAGTTTGCATGCGTGTACGTTTTGTTTCGCGCTGTGGTGCATGTTGAAATATCCTCGAATTTGACTGGTTAACTTGATACTTATCGTTGAGAGACGTGGTAGATTCCGACTGTGAGCCCCTCCGATCATTGTATTTTTGTCTAGCTCGCAATCCCAATTTGATTTATAGCTACGCATATTTGCGCCGAAATTGGATAAAACTTGAACCAGAATATATTTATTGTTCCCAGCATGCGCTTTACACTAGTACAAATACGATAAGTGTATCATGTGACGAACATTGTCATATCTCTCAACCGGATTTTCTCTTTGTATAAATGGAACAAATAAATCAATGTATATTAACCCAAACTATGTTGCTAAATTAGAGATGTGGTTATTAGAAAGAAACTTTATTTGCCTCGTCCTTGGTCTATGGAGGTTCGAGGCTTTCCTCAATAATAAATACTGATAAAGGTGATCCTTTGGAAGCAACAAACACAACTAAGAGCATAAAGTAGCAGATCGGTTTTATTGAGTCTGTTCATGAGAGGTAATGTAGGAAGCAAGACCTCTCACGCCCCCTAGCACCGGCTCAAGACGTATTCGACTTCAAAGCCACCCATATTGGGCTGGTTGGTCCCAAAAGACTAGTATAAATAACGCTACTGATTCGTAGCACGGAGAGACATTTTACAACCTAACACTGCACTAAACGAACGCTAGTGTGAATGTTAATAAATACTGTCAAAGGTGATTCTATGGAAGCAACAAACACAACTAAGAGAATAGAATACAGTAGTAGACTCGGTTTTATTGAGTCTGATCATGAGAGGGAATGTAGGAAGCAACACCTCTCACACCCTCTATCACCGGCTTAAGCGGTATTCTACTTCAAAGCCACCTGTATTGGGATCGTTGGTCCCAAAGGACCAGTACAAATAACACTACATATTCGTAGCACGGGGAGAATATTTTACAGCCGCCACACTGCACTAAACCTTACAAATGTATATATTAAATGTTGTAATAAGTCAGAAAAGACCCATATCAATCAAATACAAAATAATATAAACTATGTTTCTCGGTCAGTGTGGACAGTGTGGCTGTTTATTTTTGTTACATCATATAAATATCCTATAAATATAAACTACATTACATATCTGAAAAAAACATGGCAGTCAATCGAATCATAAACATTCATCCATTTATGACTTATAGTTGAAATATATATCCCTACAGAATATAAACACGTTCACTCTTTTCTTAGATTCGGTTTGCAATAACAGTGAAACATGTATATATGGAAATAACAAAATAAATCATCAATCAAAGTGTGTTCATCTGCGTCTAAATATCCGGGACGGTTATATATAATACATACATACATACTTGTTTGAAGTATATGTGAAGATTTATAATCCAGAACATAGTAAGTAGGTTATTGTTCTCATTATTTATATAAATCTCCATAGTCCTTGAAACGGACACATGTACTCTCCTTTCAGAAAACGTTCTTTTTAAGGCGGAGGGTTGTTCTCTCTATAAATAAGTACAATGCCAAAGGGACATTTATTATGATTATCTGTGTTGCAAGTCTACTATTACGTCAGGTGTTCATGGTAGGCTGTTTAATATTTGTCAGACTTCTAATATTGATTTGACGTACAGCTCACGGTTTATATTGTGGTATAAACAGTATTGCACAGACGATCTTTAAAAGTTCAATTTCGTGAAAAAATGTAAAACGTAAATGTAAGAAAAAACAATACAAAAATACCACGTGTGTCCCTCAGTCACCGTTCAACCAGTGGAATATATTATGTATGCTAATGATGCCACCAATATATATACATTAAAGGCAAGACGCATTGCAGAGTCTAAGGGAATGGACAACTTGCAGACATCACATTATTTTGGCTTAAAGGATAATATTTCAAAAGAGCCTGATATTGACATGATTGATACTTTTCCTATAAGCAAAACATTTAGGAATTATGGTCGTGGAAGTAACGTTATCCGAAGGTCCATTATCATACTCTTTTTTATCAGCATACGGAAATCACGTGTAACTATGGTGAATTTACATACTATTGAAATCAGTACAAAAAGCACCCTCATTGCTTATTCCATTTCTTCACTTAAATTGATCGACGAGGAAGCAGACTCAATATTCATTGCTTTGTCCATTTCTTCATCCATTTTGATCGACGAGGAAGACACATTATTGACTGTTATAAGATAGGATATAATTGTTATAATAATCGCATAGTTATAATTATATCACAAAATGGTTATGTATGTTTGTTTAGTGAATGAGTTTATCACTGTTTATGTGTTTATCACTATTTATGACTATTTTTTCTATTTGATAAAAATATAATGTAAATAAAAATTAAGTATAACATGCGCTTAAAATATATATACGTCGTGTATATTACTATGTACTAGAGGGACATCTCTGAACATTTATTGTCACGAATTTCGATTTCGCACGGTTCATTGAATGTTCAATAATAGAGAACTTAGAGAATCACTGACGGCGTAAAATGTTTTGTATACCAACATTCAATTACCTGTTACAAAAAAGTTATGACGTACACTTAAAGTAGATATACGTTGTATGTGTTACTTTGTTCTAGAGGGACCTCTCTGAATAGATATTATCCTAAATTTTTATTTATATGTTCAGTAGAGAGGCACCTGAAGATATATATATAATTATGTTGTTATTTTTGTTGTCGTTTTTCTTTTTTGTGAACTAGTATAATTATACATTATTTTTTTCTCCGCCAATAATAATAACGCTCGAATACATCAAGATATAGGAGAGTATTTTACATTTATTATTGCGATAACAAGCATATTACTTGTAAATATGGTTTATGTGATGCCTAAATATGTATTATATATACCCGTCCCGGATATTTAGACGCAGATGAACAAACTTTGATTGACGATTTATTTTGTTATTTCCATATATACATGTTTCACTGTTATTGCAAACCGAATCTAAGAAAAGAGTGAACGTGTTTATATTCAGTAGGGGTATATATTTCGACTATAAGTCATAAATGGATGAATGTTTATGATTTGATTGACTGCCATTTTTTTTTCTTCAGATATGTGATGTAGTTTATATTTATAGGATATTTATATGATGTAACAAAAAAAACAGTCACACTGTCCACTATGACCGAGAAACATAGTTTAAATTGTTTTGTATTTGATTGATATAAGTATTTTCTGACCTAATACAACATATTATATATACATTTGTAAGGTTAAGTGCAGTGTGGCGGCTGTAAAAATTTCTCCCCGTGCTACGAATATGTAGTGTTATTTGTACTGGTCCTTTGGGACCAACGATCCCAATATAGGTGGCTTTGAAGTAGAATACCGCTTAAGCCGATGATAGGGGGTGTGATCATGTAAGTCCTCAACACGACTACAAGCCCTAGAGAAACGAATGTTGAAAAACACAGCTCGGGAAACATTCCTATCTAAATGACGATAATTAACAATACCAAAATTAAAATCATCTCTTTTTTCAGAGATCTACTAATTATTTCGCCATGTTCAATAGAGAGATGTAAATCAAGAAAAGAGGCGACATTATCAGAAATGTTAGCTTTGTTGAGTTGAAGTTCCTTAGGACAGAGATTATATTAACCATAGTAGAAAAGTAAGGATTGCCAATGTTCAATATGTCATCCAAATACGGAGAGGTGTCATTAAAGGCTTCAATTACATATGCCCGAGTATCGGATAAAAGACTCAGCATGAAACCTCTTGCATAGCAATATAAAAAGAAATCTGCGACAAGTGGTGCACGGTTCATGCAGTTATTTAAAGCGTTTTAAAGCTCGACAATCCATATTTAATAATGTAAAGCACACCAGTGCAATAGATGTGCATATTATCTTTGCGCTTCAGTATAAGGCGGACCTGTGTAAGACCCAGTGTAAGATGCTCTTTATAGTTGCTCTTGCGCTATTTCTTTGACATATATACATGTGTCAAATATATATGTGTGGTGTACAAGGATTATAATGTAAATGATAAGGTACGAGCTTTAATGTTTGTTGTTTGTGTGATAAGTTGCATCCAGTATAATACAGTGTAATCATTTTGTTCAAATATATGCGTTTGAATGATATGCTATGACTGACAATTTTCCTATATTTTATACCCGTATTCCAGGTGAAGCGACATCGACTAAGTTTCGTAATCACTGAAGCCATAACTACCGCCTACCTTTAAGGCTCGTGAACAATGTATATATCCAAAAAAGTAAAACGTACAATTCCAGCCATACAACATCAGCTAATGATAAACTCTACTTGTTGTCGTTAAAAGGATTTGTTTTTATAGGGACTGTGTATCTTTAAGCGTATTGTCTCAAACAAACCTTGACGGTGAACACGCCACCTAAAGCGCTTACCACACAGTATATTTATGATAACTATGTATAAACAGTTTCACTCTCTTATCTAAAACAGTTTAGGTGTTTAAAGTTAATATAGCTCTTACCTTAAACCCGTATATAAGGAAATAAACCTATTCCAGGACATCATTTGCAATCTGTCGTTCGTTGTAGCAACATCGATATCGAAAAACATCATTGTCCTATTTACTGAAAAAAAGTTCGCCGCTCAACCCATAATTCGAACTCGAGACCTCCGGACTGACCATCCATATACATAACCATTAGACCAAAGAGACAACTAAAATATGACATCGTTAGTGTATAGTGTGAGAACTTAATGTCCGCATCGGCTGATTATATTGATAACAGTTGATTGTTCACATTTAACGCATGGTTGTGGTCAATGGACGGGGTAAGGTGCACAGTTGTTATTAAAATATAATATTATTAAACACCATAGTAGTCATGAACACTTCGGATTAGGTTACACACTTATATTTAAATATATATTCCCTGCTATATATTACAAGCTGGGATACCTGCCAAGGACAAAAACGTGTAACACTATATGTCAATGTAGATATAAAAGTCGAACAGGAAATACAGTATTCAAAGACCATAGTCAACCACAAACACGTACAGAAACAAACAACAACTACAAAGATGAATAAGGGACAATATAAAACCCCACAAACATAAAATGGTTGACAATAGGGCTACCCCTTGGAACGGAAAAGTCAGTGGCAAAAAAGGCCAATGGGCGTTTAAACCAGGATCTCGGGTGTACAACTTCAAAACAAGAGAACACACCGAAGGCAAGATCAAACGTTACATGAAATTATGTGACGACGGTATAACAATCCTTCAACAAGACTTCATGGGCAATACATATCCTGTGTCTGCTTGTATTACGAAACAAAGAAATAAAGTACACAGATGAGACATTTCAAATGATAATGTAGGAGCTCAAATTTTCTACTTAAGACAAATACCGAACATAGGATACATGTTTATGTCCTTGAAAAACATATTTATGTGTCATATTGTACACAGTTGCCCAACATAATTGACGATCTTGCAGTATTGTAAGACTATTAAACGTATAGACGCTTTGTTGTTCTGTAATATGCGTGTTTTTGGTTGACTGTTTTCTTCGAAAGCTACATTTTCTTTTCGACTGTTAAACCTATGAAAAATGGAGCACCTAACAGACCTGCCATTTCCATAGACGAGAAAAACACGTGTAGGTTCGGGGTCAATGATGAAAAGACATAGATATGACCAATACTAATGCTATAGAGTCATTTGTAAACAAAGATTACGTGGTCCGAGTATTGGCTTTCATACCGCATTCAACCCTTTCTCCAAGAAGCGAAAACGGGGTTGGCTGGGGTATGAAATAAAAACTTCCGATTAATAAGTTTGCATATTGTAAAATAAAAACATTTAATAGGTAATTTTGAACAGGTTATCCTTTTCTAGCATTTCCAATATCTTCAAACAAATATATAGAGAATATAAATGGGTATTTTCAAATCACACCCTATATCAGGCCTGAGCCGCCACATCAGCCCGAGAGCTTTATTCTAATTATCATATACTTCCGCAATGACTTTGATGAACTGTCCTGTTCAACTAATTTACTACGCCCTTTTCCAGGGAGAATTCAATAATATTATTAATAGGTGTAATCCCATTTTGATGTGTTCATGCACGTCTGTCGCGTAATTTTGTGTAGATCTAAACGACATTTTTTCCGAAATTTGATTTAAAATGAATGCCATTGACTTTGAAATTGTCTAATTCCGAAAAGAATAGTCACAAGTAGTTATTTTATACACGGATGGTTCTATATAATTGAGATTATTATAAAGTTGTTAAACTATCGTTATGGTCCGTGTAATATGCCTGATTTATTTTCTTTATTTTACTTTTATCTATCTATCATCTATTTCATTTCATCTTCTTTGCATTACTAGTCAAGTCATTTCCGTAGAGTTATGGTCAAAGATGACAGCTCAACGTACACATGTAGATGTATCGCCATTTATCTGGCTCGAAAACAGGATAAACAGACGACAAACGATACGAGTGACCCATCGTATACAATCGAGTGACCCATTGTAACTAATCGGTAATTTCCGTATCTCTCCGCTGAAAGAATCATAAAGAACATTCGTTATTTCCGTGATATGACATTTGTTAACCCTTTATTTCATGCGTGCAATAAAGCTGTATTGCCCGGCTTTATTGCCCGGCAACGAAATCCTGATGGATATGACTAGCTAGGTCTTTGTCGTATCGTATCTTCAAAAACAACGTATTTATAGGGAAGTATTTGATAAATCAATGTTCATATGTTTAATCTACGTCCTTAAAAAGTCGTGCTAAACGTTTTTTGATCAGTATATGTCCCGATTAATTGAGCATTACGCTTTAAAAGGATTGTCGGAATATAGTGATGTATTACATGTCATATATTGGATGACAGCTATTGGAGGATATGTATAGTCACTGTCAATGAAAACACACCATAAAACAAATCCTTTTAAAAGTTAGAATTTGAGGCATTTTGGACAAAATATGATATAATCCATATAACGAGTTGACATTTAACTTTTTGTTTCGTGCATATCTGGAGTTACTTTATTCCACATTGGTGGTAGGAATTGAAGATAAATATAGCTTTTAATTTAAGTTATTTTTTTTATGATTGTTCATAGTAAACAATGTAAAATGACAAAGGAAATAACTGCGAAACTGCTTGTCATAAAAGCCTACCAATAAACATGTAAGACAAGTTACATGCAGGTATCAAGATTCAATACTTAATTTTTTTTTTATTGGTTCAGCAGTTGTATTCCAAAGGTTTGCGAATAATCGCACAGAAACAACATACCGAGTTAGTGGTGCGTCTTCATTGACCACCAGTATATAAGCTGTAATATACTGTCTATATTACTGCAACTGCATGTTCCTCACGGAGTTGTTCAGAAAATCGATTGTAGTTTTAGCAATCCTATGTCATCGTTATAATATAAACAACTTTAATTGTCAGCCTACAGTCAGCGTCATACAGGGAGACGCATTTTAAAAACAACAAAATGTTCCAATTTGTGCAAGCATACTCCATTTGCTCTGGTGACTTGAAAGAAAAATATGCATATCATCTAGACAATGTCTTGAAATGAATTAAATGTAACATTATATTTCATATGTCTAACCATTTAACAAACTATACCATTAAATACTTATAACGAAAATGTATAACAAGGAAATTCTTGTCAAGTGACATTTCATTTCCGCAAGTACTTTATCTGTAGTAGATCTTCGGGCATTAGCCATGTATATATCATTCTAACACGACCTGCGCAGTGTTTCATATACACAAAGAAGAGAGACAACTGTGTGTTATTTTAGAACGGAAGTAAATAAACACTTTGATAAATATACGTCTCGAAGACAAACTCAACAGTCATTTTAATGAAATTTTAATTACAACAAACTTTCCATACTCCCAAACCTTGCACAACCCGATATAAAAAGAAATATAAAAAGATCGGACAAGGAAAGTAGCATTCAAGGAGGACAGTCAACCACAAAACACAGAAACAAACACTCAAACAGACAAACAAGAAGGCGAAAGCAATAATAAATGCCAACGACATAAACCCATCATATTCATCAATACATATAACATTAATAAGCAACTTGAACAAGCTGAGAAAGTTTGACGTCATACAGCGCAAGCAATGACTTAATTGTTTGTCATGCGACTAATAGTGTACATACTGTACCGTGCAGAACTTTACATACAGGTGCGCCCAATTGAACAGCCTGTAAATATAGCGGCCTGATTACCTTCACCTCTGCGATAATATAGTGCCCCCATAATAGCGTAAACATGTGGTTATTGTCGTGTTAGAATCGAAATAAGAAATATGTACCTGTATTTTATCGGTGAATACAATACAGTTAGTCGTTCGGATACGAGTAACAGGTACCTATTTATTATCTCTTAAATAAAAACGATCTAAGTTTGACTTTCCAGGATCAGTACATTTCAGATACCATATCGTTGTGTACCAGCCATTGTATTAAGTAGGCTGATGTTTGTTATATAACGCCTAATCGTGTATAGCCCCATTACGTGGTCCGAGTATTAACTTTCAAACCCCATCCAAGCCCTTCTCTAAGAAGCGAAAACGGGGTTGGCTGGGGTATCAAATAAAACCTTAATTTCGACTTAATGTAATTTTAAACAGGTTATCGTGTTTTTTTCCAAAAAAACATGTTTTAAACGTGTTCTATTGTCGAATTATCCGTTATAACATTTTGCTTCTATAAGCTTTCCCATCGCTTGATGGAATTAAGGCGGGAACTCGTAATGTAAAACCGTCATCCTAAAGTCAACATCTGGTGAAACGACATCAATAACCTAAGCCGTATAGATCCCATCTGCGAACACTTTATTTGATTTGCTGTCGAAAAACTGCTGTACGCTAACTCAATGTTCGTGTGAATGGAGCATTGACCGTAGGCAACGGGAAAACAAATGTATGCTACTTGATACATGCAATTTCATTACTTCCCAGCAGGCAGAATTAAGTGTAAAACCAGACTGAGCAACAACACGGCATGACTGTTTTATTAAATTGTTGTTTTCATTTAGCAAATTATTTATGTTTTTCTTGCAAGGTATACAAAATCTAGTTATACTAAAACTGCATCTAAATAACAAACCGGGTGTGTTATTGTAATTTATTAGTAAAAGAGAATTAGAGAATTTAGACAATTATCTTTCTAGTTGAAAGATTTAACTGCAAAACCTGTTCAAGTGTGTTATAGCACATTTACTAACGTACGTCGTTACCAAAATTCGATCAATAAATTTGACCCTGACATTTACTAATATACGTCGTTACCAAAATTTCAATCAATACATTTGACCCTGTCAAACACGGATGACACTTTCATTCACATGTTTGTATATTTTCAACGTTTTCGGAACTTCCGAACGGCTTTGGAGAAATATTAATAGAATACATGACACTCTTGAAGTATTTCTCAAGCATTAAATAAGCCCAACGATATATTTATTCACTGTCTACTTGACATTAAACCTGCTTGCATATATAGTTAAATGAATCTTACAAAGTATGTTTTACTTTAATTTATTAATTATATAGTGCACGTATACAGTCATACCATAGGTTTAAATATAATATTGGTGCAAACAATATAATAATGGACAGTTAGATTTAGGCAAAACAATTTGCTTTGCACTTTTCATTTGTATAATGATTTGGAAAAACATATGCAAGTTTATTAGAAAAACTAACGTGACGCCGCGAGTTTTAAACAAATCAAGTATAGGTGTCGAAGTGGTGTGATGGTTACCACCTCGGTTTAGTAATCCAGGGATCGTGCGTTCTCTTCAAGCCTGGGCCGAATTATAATTAATTATCGAAATATTTAAACATAATTTCACATCTGACCAGTCCTTCGGATGAGACTTTAAAAGAGTAATGGATAAATTAACACTTATGAGCTCGCAAAATCAATGTCCGTCCATCCGTCGCCCATCCGTTCATTTGCCTCGTTTAAACAATAGGGCCTTCGTGTTACCTCTGTCCATAGACCATCCGTCCATTAACTTTTGCCTCGTTTAGACGATAGGGCCTTCGTGTTTCCTCTGTCCGTCGTCCATCCTTCCATTAACTTTTGCCTCGTTTAGACGATAGGGCCTTCGTGTTTCCTCTCTGAGTCGCCCATCCGTCCATTAACATTTGCCTCGTTTAGACGATAGGGCCTTCGTGTTTCCTCTGTCCGTCGTCCATCAGTCCATTAACGTTTGCCTCGTTTAGACGATAGGGCCTTCGTATTTCCTCTGTCCGTCGTCTATTAGTCTATTAACTTTTGCCTCGTTAAGACGATAGGGCCTTCGTGTTTCCTCTGTGAGTCGCCCATCCGTCCATTAATATTTGCCTTGTTAAGACGATAGGGCCTTAGTTTTTCGCCTGAACTAATCAAAATTAGCCAGATTGTTGATATCTATCAAAAGCTCAGACGATTTCGAAAACCAGCTAGATCCGACCAGTAACACCGAAGGTATTGTCCTTGATGTTCATAATTTTTGCCATATTTTGCATTGTTTTAAATTAAACTTTATTAAACTTTACTAAACATACTTGTTCTGAACATATATTCACCAATAAAAGAATACAACAACTCTTTAAAGGCTTTGAAAACATTCAGAGCATGGTAGCTTTATTTTTCACATTTTTCCAAAACTTTTGTCAAACAAGGTACAACTTTAAATTTTCAATGATATATATACTGAGGGAAAAACGTTTAGCAAGTTTTTTAGATGAAATAATACTGTATACAAAACATGCAAGATATACTGACATTTTGGGACTTTACGGGCTTGATCCTACGTTCATTTATTCGTTGCGTCATTAAGATGCTCGACTGTTATTGGTGTGTGTTTAATACAAAATTGTGTCTATGGCAATAGTTTCTTGATATTACAACCAAAATTGTATTATTTCCAGGGTGCAACAAAAACTTGCTAAACTTTTTTCCCTCAGTATATTATCATGGACACCATGAAGCAAGTAAAGCGATACAGGCCGTCTTGAGACTTTTGTTTGTTCTATTTCATCTGCAAATTGATAGTTTCGTCATGAATACATATATACACTTCTCAAAACTGCTAACTACACCGCTACGTTTTGGGTTATATATATCGATGGGTTGAATGTTTTTCAATAAAATAAAAAGGAAATACCAATTCAATCATTTTTACATCATTTCATTTTAATTTTTTCATGGGCAATGCTAGAACTAAACCACAATAAGCAATTACAAACGACCCATGTAAACACTAAAGTCACACTTTTCATTTCTTGTTCATAAAAGTGTGACTTTAGTGTTTACATGGGTCGTTTGTAATTGCTTATTGTGGTTTAGTTCTAGCATTGCCCATGAAAAAAATAAAATGAAATGATGTAAAAATGATTGAATTGGTATTTCCTTTTTATTTTATTGAAAAACATTCAACCCATCGATATATATAACCCAAAACGTGAGCGGTGTAGTTAGCAGTTTTGAGAAGTGTACTCAGACACAGTAACAATATAAATCGATATACTGCAATAACGTCATTTGTTGTAGAGTATGTTGCGAGCTTCCTGCTCAGCTTTTATGCGTGTCATTTAATCTTAGAATATGGTAACGTCAATCGAGATTTCTTGCGCGATTGGGTCACACAATAGTGTTCTGTAATTAAATGAGAGTTGTTTATCTTTCCTCTTATGAACAGACTAAATAAAACAGAGTCGTCTACGTTTGTCTCTTTTTTGTGTTAATTGCTACCAAGCGATCCCCATTTTCCATATTTATTAACATTCTCACTAGCGTACTTCTAGTGATGAGTAACGGCTGTGTTTTTACTTTCTGGCCATTTCGGGTCTTTGAGCCGAATCAGTTTGTCTTTAGCGTTGAATACCGCCTAAGCCAGTGATATGTTTATGATATATATGTTGAACCGATTATACCCTCGCACAACAGACCCAGTAAACCTGTCTGCTATTTATTATCTCGTGAGTGTGTACTCTGCTTCCAAGTGATCCACTTTACAGCCATCATTAAACAAATACGTCTGGAATCACTGGATAAAATAAAAGTAGAATTATTTTAATAAACTTTAATTTGTGTTTTACGTGTACTGTGTTCTGTGAAAGCTAGATGTCCTGTTCGGGCTTTTATACCTTCTTTAATCGACTGGGTTAGTACATCACACTTTTAAAAATAAATGGGCGGGAGTGCATCTCAGTAAATTTAACAAGTTGAAAAAGGGGAAGTACCTTAAGTAGTTCTGTTCTGCTGGTTGTATATTGACGCAATGTAATGAAATATATCATGATACTTACTTTAAACATTCAAACTATAACGATTTCCTAGTTTCATATCATGTTGTACTTTGTGATTTCCGTGTTTTAATTGCTAGACCTTATGACTATGGTGGGCAGATATGTAATTTATTTTCTCGATGTAAATCTGTTTAATATATAAACGACGACCAATTATCAGCATATTCCGTAAACCTTCAAGTAATGTGGAACAGTATCTCAAATAGTGTTTAAATGATATTAACGTGTTTACTGTGTAACTGGAGATATTGCTTGATTTAGACAAGTAATGTGGAACAGTATCTCAAATAGTGTTTAAATGATATTTACGTGTTTACCGTGTAAATGGAAATATTGCTTGATTTAGATCCGTGTTCAACATCATTTACATACAATACTACCGATCATACAATGGTAACGTTCAACAACACAATACTGTTTAAATTGCCTCCAAATGACACAAATGATACATTCTTGCGTGATCTATGTATGACCTACGTCATCCATGACCTCTTAAGTTTTAACAACTTTAGAGATTGAATGCCGACCATAGGTTCTTTAAGCAAGCTTGTATATTGTCATGTTAATCAATCCCAAAGAAATCAAAAAATCATAGGACGGAATTTAAACTGCAGGTAGTGCATATATTACGAAATGCAAATATTTTACGAACTGCAAATCTTTTTAATCGTGATCCATTTTACCAAGATACAAATCTGTATTATAGTTTTGTTCGTTCTGATAAGTTCAGTTAATAAATCAGTCAATTTAATTTGGTCGATTTCCATTTTTTTTTCGCGATATAGGATATCAGCGTTATAAGTGTAAAAAGGTCTCTAGTTTCACAACCTTTCTTATATTTCTATGACTTATAGGCGGCTTTGAAGTAGAATACGGCGAAGCCGGTGCTAGCGTGCGTGGAAGGTTTTGCTTCCTACATTACCTCTCATGAACAGACTCAATAAAACCTAGTCTGCTATTTTATTCTCTCGTTTGTGTTTATTGCTTCCGGCGGATCTCCCTTATCAGTAATTGTTAGTATGTGTGTCAGCAATTTGCGAGCATGGATGAATATATAAGGCACACGATAAGTTTAAGCCTGATGACTGTGATAGTTATATACATGAAAGGATATCCTTCCTGATATCCTTTCGGAAATGCTGCATAATTACTTTTCTTATTTTACTATTTATATTCCGAGACATCCGTATTAGTGAAGTGAGACATGGATTATATAGATATCTGTACGTTGGTCTTGACAAAAATATCGGTCAAGATGCTCCCCACTGACGTTAACCTTTGTTACTTAGTATATTGGAGATGTCTGGTATATATCCAGTCTAATAACGGAAATTAGCCTCCAGTAACGCCTTGATACATAACATTTCGTGCCATTCTCTCAAGCGATGTTAATTTAGTTAAAAGCGTTCTTAGTTGTAACTTTGAAAAATACAGGAATGGTCGAAATGTCTCTTATTAGCTCGTAAGAAAGTTTTATATAGCCAGTAGTACAAACAATCCCAAACGAATGAATACCTAAAATATGTACTTATCGGAGTATATGAACCTAGTATATAATTATTGCATCCCTGTAACTTTTGTTTATTTTTGACAAGTTTTGATTTAAGTAACACGGTCAACAAAAACATTATTCATAGCTTTAAAAACAAACTGCAAATCTATTCATAAACATACTTTGGCGTCGGATTTTATCATTAGAAATACATTGATTCCGACAAAATGCGATTGGGAGGGTAACATTAAAAAAAACTGCCCTCCAGTGACGTCATTCCAGGTTGTGACATTAAAACAGCGTACGACAGCGCGAAATGTTAAATAGCAGTCTATGGGAATTTAACTTGGGGGATTGACATTAGGTCTAATAATATGTAATGTCACATGGGCATGCACGGACAAAAACGTATGCCTGCGGATAAAACGTCTTTTTCTCCAATAATAACATATATTTAATTGATTTAATTGATAAATTATATCCAAATGTTGTTGGTAATATCACATCATTCAATGTGTTCGCAACTTCCTCCCATTTGGAGCGCTGTGGTCTAGTGGTAGAGCGTTGGACCCATGATCCAAAGGTCGTGGGTTCGATTCCCATGATTGCCATATGCGTTGTGTCCCTGAGCAAGAAACTTTATCTGCATTGCTTAGTACTGGTTCTACACAGGAAGACATCGAGAGTGATTAAAATAAGTTCATAGAGCTTTCATTACAATCGATGTAAAATAAATAAGTTTAAGCTAACTTCCTCCCTTTACATGGTCAATGATGAATCAATACTGTTAGTCGTTTGGATGCGAGTAATTAATTCACTACGCATACGAACTCCTAACTGTATTTTATTCACCGATGAAATACAGGTACGTATTTATTATTTCTTAAATAAAAACGATCTGAGTTTGACTTTCCAGGATCAGCACATTTCAGATACCATATCGTTGTGTACCAGCCATTGTATTAAGTAGGTTGATGTTTGTTCTATAACGCTTAATCGTGTATAGCCCCATTACGTGGTATTTTAAACCCTATCCAACCCCTTCTCTAAGAAGCGAAAAGGGGTTGACTGGGCTATCAAATAAACCTTCATTTCGACTTAAGGTAATTTTAAACAGGTTATCGTATTTTTAAAGTAAAACATGTTTTTAAACGTGTTTTATTGTCGAATTATCCGTTATAAAATCATGCATGTATAAGCTTTACCATCCCATCGCTAAATGGAATTAAGGCTGGAACTCGTAATGTAAAACCGTCATCCTAAAGTCAACATCTGGTGAAACAACATCAATAAACCGAAGCCGTATATATCCCATTTGTTTCCGGTGGAAAATGTTTTGAACACGACGAGTATTGACCGTAATACTGTACAATGGAAATAATACTCCATTGTAATAATACTCCATTGTAATACTGTACAATGGAGTATTGACCGTAAGCAACGGAGAAACAAAATGTAAGCTACTTGTTACATGTAATTTTACTTCTTCCCAGGAGGCAGAATTAAGTGTAAAACCATACTGAGCAACAACATGGCATGACTGTTTTGTTACATTTTTGTTTTCATTTAGCAAATTATTTTGTGTTTTTCTTGCAAGGAATACAAAATCTAGTTATACTAAAACTGCATCCAAATAACAAACCGTGGGTAATATGTTAGTAATTTTTTTTATAGAATTTCGACAATGATCTTTCTGGTTGAAAGATTTAACTGCAAAACCTGTTCAAGTGGGTTTCAGGACATTTACTAATGTACTTCTTTACCAAAATTGCAATCAATAAATTTGACCCTGTCAAACACGGGTGACACTTTCTTTCACATGTTTGTATATTTTCAATGTTTTCGGAACTTCAGAACGGTTTTGGAGAAATATTAAAAGAATACATGACACTCTTTAAGTATTTCTCAAGTTTAGTAAGCCCCGAGATGTATTTATGCACTGTCTACTTGACATTAAACCTGCTTTCATATTGTTAATTGAATCTTACAAAGCATGTTTTACTTTTATTCATTCATTATATATTGCACGTTTACAGTTATACCATTGGTTTAAATATAGTATTGGTGCAAACAATATAATAAACAGTTAGATTTGGCCAAAACAATTTGCTTTGAACTTTTCATTTTTATAATGATTTGCAAAAACATGTGCAAGTTTATTAGAAAAAACTAACGTGACGTCGCGAGTCTTAAACAAATCAAGTATAGGTGTCGAGGTGGTGTAATGGTTACCACCTCGGTTTAGTAATCCAGGGATCGTGCGTTCTATCCCAGCCTGGGCCGAATTATAATTAATTATCGAAATCTTTAAACATAATTTCACACCTGACCAGTCCTTCGGATGAGACTTTAAAGCTACAGAGTCTCTGTATCAGTCGATTTCTTCTTTGTAAGCGTGTCTTTATTTGTAACTTCATGTTCACCAGCTCATTTCGAAATCGGGTATTTAAGCGAGAAAATGTAGCGCAGGAAATCATTTACTGTATATACAACGACCAGTGGACATCGTACCTACACACAGGTAACAGTATTTTTTAACGTTAGCCTCTTTCGGGGCTCGAACACACGACCTTCTGATTTCTATTCACTGAACTACAATACTACTTGAGAAAAAGTATACTCACTACCATTTATTATGAGGCAAAATAACAACATATTTGAACGCAACTAAAGATGGATCAATAAATATGTAGTCCATATTGTCGCACGTGTAAATTAGCATTGCCTTGTGTAATACTGTATGTTATCAATATGAAACTAATACTTCGCCTCAAAACAACCATATCTCGACTTTTTATTTAGCGCTTGATGAGTTTGTGTGAACGCGCTTGTTATTACC
Organism: Cyrtodaria siliqua; assembly: GCA_037043455.1. Classification (NCBI taxonomy): domain Eukaryota; kingdom Metazoa; phylum Mollusca; class Bivalvia; order Adapedonta; family Hiatellidae; genus Cyrtodaria; species Cyrtodaria siliqua. Next base: position 17,894 of record JAWPHD010003151.1, on the reverse strand, counting down.
TAATGCCTATTTAGTGTTAAAAATGCTACAACATATCAATAAATAGCAGTGGTTTAGTGGTTCAGCGCACATCTTTCAAAACTTACACCCCCCAGTCGGTTAGATTAGCCCGATCTGATAAATCGGTTTGTCACGCCAGCTATACGGGATCCTAGCTTCTTGTTTAATTCATATCTCTCTCAATCCCTCTCGTTTAACATCTTACTCCTTTTTTATTTTGTCCTCTTTAAACATAATGAAGAAAGGATCCTTTATGGCGGTGGCGCTAGGGCTAATCATGTATTTCTGAACGCTATATGGCTATACTCATGCCACTTTTAAGCAGAACATAAGTGCGGCTCTTCAACTTTTTAGTTAAGGGGTTATGTCCGCTTGGTGGTATGGGGGGGGGGGGGGGGGGGGGTCTGATGCGTTAGTTTTATATGAGTATACTCTTCACGTATTCTCGGCATTTGACTGTCGGATATTCACAGCAAATGTCCCCTTGATGGACTCCGAGGTGGGTGGGAAGCGTGAAGAGTGAATAACAATTCCCCATTATGGGACGAAATACGCACACACTACCGATACTCCATCAAATTCAATTTCTGGTTCTAAACGTTCTAGAAATGGATCAGGACCTCAGTCAGACTCTGAGTCTGACTCGGACTCTGGTATTTAACATCTGAATTGGTCCCGATTCCTTAATGTTATCTCATTGCATGAATCTAGACCTATTACAAATCTCTCTCCTTTCGCTATTTCTAAGGCCTTACTCGGCATTCCCGGTGAGCCGAGGAGTGTTAAGAAACTTAAAAATCAAAAACTTCTTGTCGAGTTGTTATTAGTTGTCGAGTGTGAACGTAAATCACACTCTGACAATCTTCTTAAAATCAGATCTTTTGTCAATATCCCTGTTGAGGTGATACCTTATATCTCCCTCTACACCTCAAAAGGTGTGGTACGCTCTAGGGAACTGGAGCACTGCAACGTTGAGGAAATGACACTTAACCTCAAATCACAAGGTGTGACTGAAGTAGTTCGTTTGAATACAAGGCAGAGTGGCATTCCCACTCCTACTAATACATTCGTGCTTGCTTTCAGCACACCAACTCTTCCTAAAACGATTAAAACTGGATATATTATTTTACCAGTAGACCCTTTTATCCCAAACCCTCTCAGATATTTTACTTGCCAACATTTTGGGCATCATCGAGAAAGATGCAAGAGAACTGCCGTTTGCGCGCGCTGTTGCCAACAGGGTCACAGCGATTTCTCTAACTGCAAAAATCCCGCGTCTTACGTTAATTGCAAGGGGGCCCACGGGTCTCTCTCGAAAGACTGTCCGAAATGGAAACACGAGAGAGAAATTCAGAAAATCAAAATAGAAAACAATATCTCTTTCACAGAAGCTAGAAAACTTGTCGAAAGCCTTACTCCGCCCACTCCATCTGGCAAATCGTACGCCGATGCGAGTAGGGTTGAGAAACCAGCTACCAGGTCTATCGCGGCGCAGACCGTGTTAACCTGGCCAATTGACTCTGACAAGTTTGCTACTATTCCACTCTCAGTTCAGAAATCCTCTAAAACATCTTCAGCCTCTCAAACTTTGTCCTCTTGAATAAGCCTCCTGTAGCTCCCAAACCTCTTGTGGCTTCCAAGCCTAAAACTCCTTCAACTATATCCTCAACAACTTCTACATCTACTGCATCTACTTCATCTATTTCGAAATCGACGGACTCTAGTGTAACCAACAGTCCACCAAACCCGACGAACTCTTCCAAAGGTTCGTCAAATCCGACGAACTCTCCCAAGAGTTCTTCACCAAGCAGAACTGCTGCCACGGACGTGACAGTAAGGAAAAAGAAAACTCCCGGAACTCCCGGGTTAGGGAAGCAGTCAAAAGGATTTGGTGATCCGATTGTACTGAACAACAGATTTGGAAACTTGGAGATAAAGGTTGATGATCCAGCACGTCTGGAACTCCCAAAATCTCCAAAGTCTCCAAAGTCTGCCAACCCCAAAGGCCTTAAACCCGTACTTCCGCCTTAGTGACATCAAAATGAAATAAGGTCATCCAATGGAAATGCCGAGGTTTAAAACCTAATTATGATGAAATCAGCTTACTTTTAAATAAACACAACCCTGTTGCATTTTGTCTTCAATAAACTTTCTTGAAGACTAGTGATAAGATATCTGTTAAGAACTATTCATTGTATAACTATATTTGTGATACAGGTGATAAAGCCTCTGGAGGAGTTTCGATTCTTGTGAATCGAAACATTCCTCACAGAACTTCGCGTTGAAAACTGGTTTGCAAGCTGTTGCGGTCAGTGTTACGATGCACAGAGTTATAACAATATGCTCCTTATATTTACCGCCCAGTTCTTCACTAGACCTTAAAATCTAAATCACCTAGTTGCACAATTACCATCACCTTTTATACTCTTGGGTGATTTTATTGCACACAACTACATTTGGAGTTGTAAGGATATAAACGATAAAGGCAAGAAAGTTGAGGATGTCTTAGCCAAAAATAACTTGTGTCTTTTTAATGATAGCAAATCACATACTTATTTATATCCAGCTACAGGCTCTCATTCATCTATTGATTTAACAACATGCGATCCCACGCTCTTGATGGATTTCTCGTGGAGTGTTGGTGACGGCCTATGTGGAAGTGACCACTTCCCCTTATTTCTTGAAAATATCGGCACTCCACTTCTCGAAAAAACGCAACGATGGAAACTTCGCAAAGCTAATTGGGATATGTTTCCATCTCTTTGTGAGGAACAATTAAAACCTTCCGTTTTCGAGGAGGTCGTAGACGCAACTGCTCTTTTTACCAAAACCCTTCACGATATACTAATCAAACTTTTCCAAAAACCTCGGCAAATCCAAAATGCCCACATAAACCATGGTACGATGATGACTGCAAAAAAGGCAGTCAGCGATCGTAAAGCTGCATTGAATGCTTTTAACTTGCGGCCAACTCAAAATAATTTAGATACTTTTAGAGTTTTTTCGTGCGCCCGTCGTACTATTAAGGATAGCAAGAGGAAATCCTGGAGATCTTATGTCTCTAGGCTGAACTCTCGCTCATCTCTTAAACGTGGGACATGGTCCGGAAAACAAAGGTTAAAGGTAATTATAGTTGAGTAAATCATCTTAAAACTGATAATGAAGATATTACATCTGTCAAGGATATTACAAACACTTTGGCAGAAACTTTTTCTAAAAACTCTCCTTCTGAAAATTGTCAACCAAATTTTCTGAAAAATAAGAAACTAAATGAACAGAAGAAGCTCAATTTTAAGTCGAAAAAATTGCAGACATACAATAAACTGTTCACTCTCAAAGAACTTCGAAAATCCCTTAAAAAGACTCATGATACATCAGCTGGTCCTGATGATATCCATCATCAATTATTAAAACATTTACCTGAAACCTGTCCCTGTACACTTCTTGATATATTTAATAAGGTTTGGGTGACCGGAAATTCCCCGATTCTTGGCGGGAAACAATCATTATTTCAGTCCCCAAACATGGAAATGATCATACGGACCCAATAAATTATCGCCCTATTGCTTTAACGAGTTGTATATGTAAAACCATGGAACGAATGATTAATGAGAGACTCGTTTGGTACCTGGAATCCAACAAGCTGATAACAAAGTATCAAAGTGGATTCCAGCGCCAACGAGGCACCACAGACAATCTCATTCGATTTGAATCATTTATTAGGGAAGCTTTCGAAAAGAAAGAACATCTAGTCGCTGTATTGTTTGACTTGGAGAAAGCTTATGATACTGCATGGAAGTACGGTATCATGAATGATTATTATGACCTTGGTCTTAGAGGCCGATTACCAATTTTTATAGAGAATTTCTTAGATGATAGACAGTTTCGTGTCCGAATGGTTTCAACCCTCTCTGAAATTCATGAACAAGAGGTGGGTTTGCCACAGGGCAGCCTACTCTCTGTAACCCTTTTTATAATATAAAGATTAACAGTATAATTAAATGCATCAATCCTGGTGTGGATTGCTCTGTATATGTTGACGACTGTATTATATATTATCGTGCAAAAAACATGAACACTATTGAGAGACAACTGCAACAATGTCTGAATAAACTTCAGACCTAGTCGGATGAAAATGGTTTTAAATTTTCTAAATCTAAAACTAATTGTATGCACTTTTGTCAACTACGTAAACATCTTGAATACCCTCATCTAACTCTGGATGGGTCACCAATACCAGTAGTGGATGAAACAAAATTCCTTGGTCTTATTTTCGACCGTAAATTAACATTTATACCACACCTTAAATACTTGAAGGCCAAGTGCCTTGAATCTCTTAATTTACTTAAAGTTGTTGCAAACACTAATAGGGGAGCAGATCGTAATGTACTTTTACAACGTTATATATCTCTTATCAGATCCAAGCTGGACTACGGCTCAATAGTATATGGATCGACTCGCAAATCATACTGACAGATGTTCGATCCTATACATGATCAAGGATTATGACTCGCCTTAGGTGCCTTTCGTACATCACCAGCCGAAAGTCTATATGTTGAAGCTAATGAACCATCACTGTCTCATAGACGGGACAAATTAGCCCTTCAATATGCCATTAAATAAATATGTAACCCTTCAAACCCAACTTTCGATAATGTACTTAATCCTAGTTATGAACCTCTTTTTGATCGGAAACCGAAGGCCATTCGACCATTTGGTCTTCGTATTACCAAAATTAAGAGATACTGAAATTGACCTAAATTTGATTGCCAAGTACAAAAAAAAAAGTACCACAAATTCCACCGTGGACATCCCTTTCATCTCTTCAAGCACAGGGTGATATGAAACATGATAACCCAGTTGTGCTTCAACTTTTAGAAAAGTACAATTCTCTTATAGTTGATAATGTTATTATTTTCTTCTGGCTTCCAAGCCATGTAGGAATACGTGGTAATGATAAAGCTGATAGTGCTGCTAAAAGAGCATAAGGTTTACATATATCTAATGCCAAATTACCTTTTACTGATTTTAAATGTTGTGTTAACACATATATTCGTAACTCTTGGCAAGTCGCTTGGGATGTGTCAGTTAACAATAAACTCCATTCAATTAAACCGTTACTCGGAGAATGGCGTTCTTCTAGTAGACCCATTCGTCGAGAGGAAGTTGTTCTAGCCCGCTGCAGGATAGGGCATACCCTATGATGACGCCTACCTAAAGCCCATTGGGACGGTGGTGTTTGATGTTTGTCTATGATCTTTCTTGTCGTGCCCTTAATAGTCCATGTGACAGACCTCGGATTTAGGGGTATCATTACCAATTTGATGAATAGATTCAACCATGATTTTCAGTTAGCCTGGTGTCTGAAGTGTCCAAAATTGGTTGATGGACTTCCGGGTCACTTTGCTAAATGCCATTTTGGCGGCCATCTTTAAATATGGCCGCCGTTATTTCATTGAAATTAAGCGCGTCAGGGAAACCTTCATGACTCCTCAACAGATTCACCTATTGATACGAAATATGGCTCAAAATGTTCGCAATAAAATTATGCATCTGCTGGTATATAATACATGTTGTTGAATGAATCATATATTTTCCAAATCAACAGATTATTCTGAAAAAAGTAACGTTTTAGTATTTTTTTTCAAGATTTATTTTATAAGTTTACTACCAAATCATGTTCAGAGTAATTTTAGTAAAATTATGTATTTGGTCTTCTTAAGTTATTAATTTGGCAACAATAAATACGCTCAGTAGCCCTCTCTGTACAGCGGTGGCAGCAAACTCAACAAAAATCTTGAGTAGACTGTCAATCAATGTGGAACGTCGGCGAGGCAGGGTACCAACTAAGTGAACGTTTAGCTTGGTCTCCAATCTGGGGATTTCCAGCAAATTTAGTTTCGCTTCTGGATAATTCGAAAAAAGTTGAGATTTTCATGCAGATGCTGCGTTCCTAGGGTAAGTTTCTATGACGTCATGGTCACCTGTAGCGGACTATGACGTCATAATCTATTATGACGTCACACCTAGACTAGAAACGAATCAGTTGAACTTTCCAATTTGCTGTGACAAGATCCTGTTCTGGACTACAAACGGTTGTCATCATGGCTGATTTTCCTAAACGGCGGAAACTTGACCAGGTTTCATGTTTGATCTGTAGGGAGCATGCTTCATCAGATGAACTTGTGAAACCAAAAGATGCAGATTCCTGGCAGACACTCTGTGACGCGGCAAAGATTAGGTTATTCGATCCGATCTTGACTTTAAAAGTAGACGATCCAACTAATATACCAAATGTGTTTTACCATCGTGAATGCAGATCAAAGTTCACTCACAAGAAAGAACTGTTAAGATTCAAGAAGCTCGCTGATGACGAGGAGAAAGAATCTGCAACACAAAGGAAATCATTACGTCAAGGCGCATCAGAAACCACTCGTGTATATGATAGATTATGTATCTTCTGTGAATGCAGGAACAAGTGTTTGAAAGGTACATCAACTCGAGAATCGTTGATTCAGGCAATAGAACTCCGGGCTGACATGACACTTCGAGCTGTCGCAACTGAAAAAAAAGACACAAAGATGTTAGCAATTACCTCGCGAGATATAGTAGCAGCTGAGGCGTGTTACCATGCATCATGCTACAAAAAATACACCAGTGTCCGAAAGCAAAACACCTCAACTGATTCTGCGGTGAATGAGAAGAACGATGACTATAACATTGCAGAGGCTAAAGCATTGCAGATGTTGTACAGGTATATCCGCCTCAACCTGTTTTCAAACCCTCGTATTTTCCCATTGGGAGACCTTACTTCAAAGCTAGTTTCCCTGTTACAGGATGAAGGCATAGATAAAATTAAACCATCAACTAAAACGCATATCCGTAGAAACCTTGAGTCTGAATTTGGTGATACTTTGCACTTCTTCTCCGCTGGTACTAGTAACCATGTTTACATTATACCAAACAACCTTTCAGCAGATGCCATTGCTTGTGACTATATAAATGTGAAAGACAAACTTGAAACATACAAACACAGTCAACAATGTGAACAACTGATTGTTCAGGTTGCTCAAATAATACGAGATAAAATTTTAGAATGTGTAATAGAGCAGGCCTGGCCACCTAGTCCACAGGAGTTGACTGAAGACTATGTTCAACTTCCTGATTGTCTTGTACAGTTCTTAAACTTGCTTATTGGTGGTAATCAGTCTGTTACCTCTGATAATGCCCACCGGCTGACACTCTCATTCGGTCAGGACATCATTAGTGCTGTTACAAATGCTCGTGTTCTAACTCCGAAGCATATCCTCCTTCCATGGGCTATCAAGGCTTTGACCGGAAATGTTGAACTCATTAAGACATTGAACCGCCTTGGTCACGCATGTTCTTATACACGATTACAGGAGATAGATACAGCCTTGTGTGTGGAAAAGATGAGCAGTATAGATGAAAACAAACCCGCCCTTCCTTCATGGGCACATCCATGCATACCAACTGTCCTCGCCTTTGACAACATTGACAGGCAGGAGGAAACACTAAGTGGTGGAGGCACATCGCATCGTGTAAATGGTATTATTATTCAACCACAAACTCTCTCATGTGCACCAGAGAGAAAATCAACTGTCGACAAAAAGAAGAAACGACATTCTTTGGAACTATCTGAGCAACAACTGCCCATTTACATATCAGCCAAAAGGACAGGTCCTCCGGCGTTGAAGTCTGCCAACCTGTCCGTACCTCTGTCTGATGCAGTCCAGAGGGCAAGGCAGAAAACATTCCTATGGATGATCACCAGACTTCATGACACTGTCAAGCAAACAGTCAGCTCTTGGACTGGATTCAACATCAAAACGAGAGACATTGTAGCCGTAAAGCCTGACAAGGTTGGGTACTTGCCCACAATCAATTCGCCAGCGACAGAACTAAAGACTGTTCAAGAGATCCTTTCTCAGTCAGTCTCCATTCAAGAGCAGCTAGGCCTGGACAAGATTGCTGTTGTTATGGATCAGGCTCTGTATGCTAAGGCAACAGAGGTCGCCTGGAAACAACAACTTAGATTTGAGAATATACTCCTGATGATGGGTAATTTCCACGTTATTTGTAATATGCTGTCAATCATTTGGAAATTATTCCGAGATGCAGGACTTCGGGACCTAGCCGTCGAAGCTGGGGTAATAGCCGAGGGTTCAATAGACAAAGTTCTAGATGGAAAGCAGTATAATAGAGGTGTTCGTCTGCACAAACTAACTTACGAAGCACTGATGCGAGTTGTATGGAGGAGATTCGTTGACTGGTTAGAGAATGACCACAGTGCGGACCTGCCACATGTAGACGTAACGTTGCGTGTTGTGATGGCTTTGCATGATGATACTTGTGCGGCCACACTGGAATCTACTACGAATGAGGAGTCTTGCCAGAAGATACTCCATCTGCTAGGTTGTTACCTGGATGTTTTGCGGCATGACAGTGGACATTTGGCAGCTTTTTGGATGATGTATCTTGACATGGTTGAGATACTGCTGGGACTCATTCGCGCAGATCGTGAAGGTGACTGGTACCTACATTTATCTAGTATTAGAAACATGATTCCTTGGTGCTTTGCATTGGACAAGACAAACTACGCTCGCTACCTACAGTATACTATGCACAGATGACACGATTAGAGGAGACATGCCCAGACCTCCATGCTCACTTTCTAAATGGTGGGTTCTCCGTTCAGCTTGGGAAAGCAAACCCTTTTGCGAAGATTGCCATTGACCAGACTGTCGAGGAAACGGTTAACAAAGATACCCAAACTGCTGGTGAAACGAAAGGCTTCAGCTTAAAACCTAGTGCTCTGGCACGCTTTTACCTGACAGCTGAACACAGAGCTGAAGCTTTGAGATAGCTTCGAGACTTCGTATCATCATCGAACCAGAGTCAGCAAGGACTTGGTCATACCGACCTACAGCCATCGAGGGTAAAGAGGGATGAGGCTGATGTGATGTCTATTGTCGATATGCTTGAAAACAACTGGACAAACCCATTTTCCAATCAACTGTCAGATCTTATTAGCCTGTCTACTGGTGCAGCAGCTACATCAGCAATAACAAATGATATGTTGAAGGCTCACAGTAAAGGTAAAGAGGCTCTAAACAATCACATGGAGAGGCTGGAGACAGGGTCAGGATTTCATGATCCGATCAAGAAATTGAAATTACAAACATTTAGTGCCTTACAGAAAAGCACTGTTGTCAAAGCTGGTGCCAACAGAGAGATCATCCTGAAAGCAGACAATCGCGCCTTTGGACAAATGTTACTGATCGCTCAAAACAGAAAGTTGGATATAAAAGAAGTACTTCAATATCCACTGGGTCCGAAACCATGGGCATTAGCAAATCCCGATGGAACATTGAAAAAGACAGGAAAAGCAACATTAGGCACACACCTTGAAAAGGCAGTTGCAAATGTTGAGTTACCAACTGGTTCTCGGGCAACTGTCGTTGATGCCATGGCAATAGTACAGGCGATTCAGGGAGAGAATCTTACTTTTGACGAACTATCTGATACGATCCTGAAGAAAGTCCTCAATGAAGGTTGGGGGAGTGCACGAATTGATGTCGTTTTTGACCTCTACAAAGAGCATTCAATCAAAGCCGCTGAGAGAGTGAACCGTGGTTCACAGCGTGGAATTCTGTTCAGCCAGATAAAACCTGGACATCGAATCAAGAACTGGAGAAGGATCTTAGCTAGTACAGAAAGCAAAGCCAAACTCACCATTTTCCTGGCAGAAAATTGGAAAGAACAGCACAGAAGGGACAAACTTGGCAAGATAATACTGATGGTAACCTCGAGTGAAAAATGTTTCCAAATATCAAAGGATGATGTGTTGGAGATTGAACAGCTCAGATCAACACATGAAGAGGCGGACACAAGGATGATGATCCACGTGCAACATGCAGCAGCAAACTATAACAAGGTTGTAGTGATTTCTGAAGACACTGATGTGTTCATAATTCTCCTTTCTCTCCACGCACATATGGGTATCAGAATCCTATTGAGAAGGGGTAAGAAGAATGCAGTGAGACTGATAGACATATCGCGGCTAGGGACAATTCTTGGGAAAGATGTATGCGCTGCATTGATCGGTGTCCACGCCTATACTGGTTGTGATTCCATTAGCTCCTTCTCTGGGCAAGGCAAGGTCAAAGCTGTAAATTTGATCTGCAAGAACCAGGTGTACAGAGAAATGTTCACAGATTTCGGACATGAATGGCACATAACGGAGGATATGTTCCAAGTGATACAAGCATTCACATGTAGTATGTACTGTTTAAATACAAACATCAAAGAGGTCAACAAACTCAGGTACGAAATGTTCCGGTCAAGAAAAGGTGACATATCATCAGGACTGCTGCCTCCATGTGAAGATGCACTACGACAGCATACGTATCGTGCAAATTACCAGGCGGCGATCTGGAGAAGAAGTCTAGATAGTTCACCACAGATACCCAGTCCAACTGATGGACATGGATGGAACCTAATAGACGGAGAACTTGGGATATGCTGGCTGACAGGACCACCAGCACCGGATGTTGTCCTTGAGTTGATGGCCTGTAAATGCCCTAGACGTTGCGATGAAAAATGTCCCTGTGTAATGAATGGATTGCCCTGCACACCAGCATGCAAATTACAGGACTGTACGAACATGCAAGATGAGAATGTGGTGCAGTCAGACGACATGGAGGACAGTGACAGTGACGAAGGCTAAACCTCGTGTAAGGTAGGATAAATACACAAGCCGCAAAATTGAATCAAATAATAAAGTCAATTATTTCAATGTAGCGGTTGTTGCTGATATCTAGTAAATCACTTTAGTTGACCAAATAGATAATTTGGCTTATATGGGTCTGAACATGATTTGTTAGTAAACTTATGAACAGAAATCATGAAAAAAAATTCGAAAATGTTGCTTTTTTCAGATTAATCTTTTATTTGGAAACTGATAGTATTAATTAAACAACAGATGCAGAATTTTATTATGAACATTTTAAGCTATATTACATATCAATAGGTGAACCTGTTGAGGAGTTATGAAGGTTTCCCTGACTCGCACTATTTCAAAGAAAAAACGGCGGCCATATTTAAAGATGGCCGCCAAACTGACATTTGGCAAAGTGACCCGGAAGTTCATCAACCAATTTTGGACACATTATACATCAGGCTAACTGAAAATCGTGGTTAAATCTATTCATCAAATTGGTAATGAAAATCTGTCTGTCACATGTACAATAATGGTTTATTCTCTTACTGCTCTGGCTTCTGCCAAGTCATTGAGTACCTTCATTGTGGCTTTCTATTATTATATATTTACACGAGCATATTTGTGTTTTGCTTATATTGCCTATTGATGCTGCCTTGTTGGTTAGAGATTAGATCATGGCGGGGATTTCTTTATTTACACTTTCCTGTTTTAATGGGATGACAGTAGGGTAAGTGTGAGGTTTGGTGCACCCTAGAACCAGTTTAAACCCCAGTGGCCTACTTTGCCACTGACCGTTCCAAGGCGGTAGCCCTATTGTCAACCCTTTTGTGTTTGTGATGTCGTTTGCATTTATTATTGCTTTTGCCTTCTTGTTTGTCTGTTTTCGTGTTTGTTTCTGTGTTTTGTGGTTGACTGTCCTCCTTGAATGCTACTTTCCCTGTCCGATCTTTTTATATTTCTTTATAGTGTTTCCCTAGGAGATAATTTAAGAACTGAACTCATTCATACTTATTACAGGTGAGCAATTACCAGAATGTATACCCTGCTTTGCACCGTTAACGGTCAAACACATCTTGTTGGAATGTGTCGACTTTGATCATATGCGTCAAAGGTACTACAATGTTAATACTATGACCGAGTTATATGATACTACAGATTTAAGACTTGTTTTAGATTTCCTGAAAGAAGTCAGACTATATAAATCATTATAACATGTTCTTGTATATATTTACATCTTTATATACTACCATATCATCCCTTATTTGTAAATAGTTTTATCTTTATATATTTGCATTACGTTTTAATTAATCCTTCATTTCTTCATCTTTCGTCAGTTTTTGCGCACAATATGACCTATTTATGTATCGACGTACCGTAAAACACCATTCATTCACTTATTCAAAACTTACAAGTGCAAGGCTGTGGTTCAAATCCCATTCCGGGCAACTATTGTTTGATCACATATTTTCTGGAGCCGTATATTTACCGATGTCACCTGTACGGAGGCTAAATAAAAATGTTAAATTTTACGCATCGATTTCTGCTTATATACCGACTTTAGGGGCTGTTCGTCAATTTGAAACTACTTCACACGTGTCTCATTCATATTCATGAGTTATCATTTAAAATAGGGACTGTACATCTTTAAGCGAGGAATGCTCGCCAGTGCAATACAGCGAGGATAAATTAACGCTTATGCGCTCGCAAAATCAATGTACGTCCGTCCGTCGCTCATCCGTCCATTAACTTTTGCCTCGTTTAGACGATAGTGCCTTCGTGTTTCCTCTCTCCATAATCCATCCGTCCATTAACTCTTGCCTCGATTAGACGATAGGGCCTTCGTGTTTCCTCTGTCCGTCGTCCATCCGTCCATTAACTTCTGCCTCGTGTAGACGATCGGGCCTTTGTGTTTCCTCTGTCCGTCGCACATCTGTCCATTAACCTTTGCCTCGTTTAGACGATAGGGCCTTCGTATGTCCTCTGTCCGTCGTCGATCAGTCCATTAACGTTTGCCTTTAAGACAATAGGGCCTTCGTTTTTCGCCTGGACTAATCAAACTTAGCCAGATTGTTGATATCTATCAAAAGCTCGGACGATTTCGAAAACCAGTCAGATCCGACCAGTAACACCGGAGGTATTGTCCTTGATGTTCATAAATATGCCATATTGTGCATTGTTTTAATTAAACTTTATTAAACTTTACTAAAAATACTTGTTCAGAATATATATTTACCAATAAAAGAATAAAAAAACTCATTAAAGTTTTTGAAAACATTCAGAGCATGGTAGCTTTGTTTTTCACTTTTTTTCAAACAAGGTGATACATATACTGAGGGAAAAACGTTTAGCAAGTTTTTTAGAGGAAATAATACTGTATTCAAGACATGCAAGATATACTGACATTTTGGAACTTTACGGGCTTGACCCTACGTTCATTTATTCGTTACGTCATTAAGATGCTCGACTGTTATTGATGTGTGTTTAATAAAATATTGTGTCTACGGCAATAGTTTCTTGAAATTACAACCACAAATGTACTATTTCCAGGGTGTAACAAAAACTTGCTAAACTTTTTTCCCTCAGTATATTATCATGGACACTATGAAGCAAGTTGAGCGATACAGACAGTCTTGGGACTTTTGTTTTTTGTTTTTCATCTCAAAATGCCGCTGTAAAATTGATATTTTCATCATGAATATACTCAGACACAGTAACAATATAAATCGATATACTGCAATAACGTCATTTGTTGTAGAGTATGTTGCGAGCTTCCTGCTCAGCTTTTATTCTTGTAATTTAATCTACGAACATGGTAAGGTCAATCGAGATTTCTTGCGCGATTGGGTTACAAAATAGTGTTCTGTAATTAAATGAGAGTTGTTACACGTTATATTTCCTTTTATGAACAGACTCAATAAAACAGAGTCTTCGATTTTTGTCTCTTTTTTGAGTTAATTGCTTCCCAGCGATTCCCGTTTTCCATATTTATTAACAGTCTCACACTAGCGTACTTTTAGTGATGAGTAACTGCTGTGGTCATTTGGGGTCTTTGAGCCCAATCAGTTTGGCTTTAGATTAGAATACCACCTACGCCAGTGATTGGTTTAAGATATATATGTTGCACCGAGTATACCCTCGCAATAATGACTCAGTAATCCTGTCTGCCATTTATTCTCTCTTGTGTGTGCACTCTGCTTCCAAGTGATCCACTTTACAGTCATCATTACACAAATATTTCTGGAACCACTTGATCAAATAAAAGTAGAATTATTAATAAACTTAAATTTGAGTTTTTCGTTTACTGTGTTCTTTGAAAGACAGATGTCCTGTTCGGCTTTTATACATTATTTAATCGACTGGGATAGTTCCTTTACACTTTTAAATTAAATAGCCGGGAGTGTTAACTTGCATCACAGTAAATTTAACAAGTCGAAAAAGGGGAAGTACCATAAGTAGTTCATACTGCTGGTTGTATATTGACGCAAAGTAGTGAAATATATTATGATGCTTACTTAAAACATTCAAACTATAACGATTTCCTAGTTTCATATCATGTTGTACTTTGTGATTTTTAGACATTATGACTATGGTGGGCAGATATGTAATTCATTTTCTCGATGTAAATCTGTTTAATATATAAACGACGGCCTATTATCAGCTTATTTCGTAAACCTTCAAGTAATGTGGAACAGTATCTCAAATAGTGTTTAAATGATATTAAAGTGTTACTGTGTAACTGGAGATATTGCTTGATTGAGACAAGTAATGTGGAACAATATCTCAAATAGTGTTTAAATGATATTAATGTGTTTACCGTGTAACTGGAAATATTGCTTGATTTAGATCCGTGTGATACTTCATTTACATACTGATCATACAATGTTAACGTTCAACAACAAAATACTGTTTAAATTGCTTCCAAATGACACAAATGATACATTCTTGCGTGATCTATTGTGATCTATGTATGACCTGCGTCATCCATGACTTGTTACGTTTAAACAACTATAGAGATTGAATACTGACCATAGGTTGTTGAAGACAGATCTGATAAGTTCAGTTAATAAATCGATCAATTCAATTTGTTCGATCTCCAATTTTTCCGCGATATAGGAAATCAACGTAATAAGTGTAAAAAGGCCTCTAGTTTCACAACCTTTCTTATATTTCTATGACTTATAGGTGGCTTTGAAGTAGAATACCGCTAAGCCGGTGCTAATGTGCGTGGGAGGTGTTTGCTTCCTACATTACCTCTCATGAACAGACTCAATAAAACCTAGTCTGCTACTTTATTCTCTCGTTTGTGTTTATTGCTTCCAACGGATCTCCATTATCAGTATTTATTAGTATTTGTGTCAGCACTTTGCGAGCATTGATGAATATAAAGCACACAATACATTTAAGCGTGATGACTGTGATAGTTAAATACATGAATGGATATCCTTCCTGATATCCTTTCGGGAATAATTCAATTAATGCTGCATACATGTAATTACTTTTCTTATTTTACTATTTATATTCCGAGACATCCGCATTAGTGAAGTGAGACATAGATTATATTGATATCTGTACGTTGGTCTTGAATAAAATATCGGTCATGATGCTCCCCACTGACGTTAACCTTTGTTATTTAGTATATTGGAGATGTCTGGTATATATCCAGTCTAATGACGTAAATTAGCCTCCAGTAACGCCTTGATACATAACAATTCGTGCCGTTCTCTCAAGCGATGTTAATTTCGTTAAAAGCGTTTTTGAAACGTTCGTAGTTTGTAACTTTGAAAAATACAAGAATGGTCGAAATGTCTCTTATTAGCTGGTAAGAAAGCTTTTATATAGCCAGTAGTACAAACAAACCATACGCATGGATACCTAAAGTATGTACTTATTGGAGTATATGAACAAAGTATATAATTATTGCATCCCTGTAACTTTTGTTTATTTTTTGACAAGTTTTGATTTAAGTAACACGGTCAACAAAAATATTATTCATAGCTTTAAAAAAATAATTGCAAATCTATTTATAAACATGCTGTGGCGTCGGATTTTATCATTAGAGATACATTGATTCGAAGAGAATGCGATTTGGAGGGTAACATTAAAACAAAAAGCTGCCCTCCAGTGACGTCACTCCATGTTGTGACATTAAAACAGGGTACGACAGCGCGAAAGGTTAGATAGCAGTCTATGTGAATTTAACATGTGGGATTGACATGAGGTCTAATAATATGTAATGTCACATGGGCATGCAACGAATAAAACGTATGCCTACGGATAAAACGTCTTTTTCTCCAATAATAACATATATTTAATTGATAAATTATATTCATATTATCTTAAATATTGTTGGTAATATCCCATCACTCAAAGAGTTCACAACTTCCTCCCATGTGTAGCGCTGTGGTCTAATGGTAGAGCGATGGACCCATGATCCAAAATTGTGGGTTCGATTCCCGTCATTGCCATATGCGTTGTGTCCCTGAGGAAGACACGTTATCTGCCTACTTTGCCACTGACCGTTCTAAGGCCCTATTGTCAACCCTTTTGTGTTTGTGATTTAATATTACTTTTGCCTTCTTGTTTGTCTGTTTGCGTGTTTTTTTCTTTGTTTTGTGGTTGACTGTCCTCCTTGAATGCTACTTTCCCTGTCCGATCTTTTTATATTTCTTAGTACTGTTTCTACCCAGGAAGACATCGAGAGTGATTCAGATAAGTTCATAGAGCTTTGATTACAATCGATGTAAAATAAATAAGTTTAAACTAACTTCAGAATCAGTTTTGCATTACATATCGTTTAAGGAGACTAACGGCGACTTAGAAGTGTGATTGGTATCACCTAAAAATACAAATGCAAACCATCATTATGTTGTTCATGAATATATTTGGTCTTCACACCTCGACGACTTGGTGCTTAATTTTTGTTAACGTCTCCCAATAAAATGACCGTAGGGCTGGGTTTTTTAATTATATATACGTAATCATTTGTGTTATACTTATAGGTTGCGGACCACTAATTAACTTCCCATAGACGGGTGTATGAGGTGACAGCTGGCAACACATGGACATTTCCGCTAAGTAAAGTAACTTGCCACATCTCTGTTAACATTCATGTCAGATCCGGAGTAAAACAAAATGGCCAAAATCTCATTTGGAGTTAATTCTACCAAAATTTTCAAATTGTCATGACCCTTTAATCCTGCTGCAGATCAATCCGGGAAAGAGGCGAGTCTTGTTTTAATGTAAATTTAGAATACCACAACCTATATTGCCTACTAATGCTGCCTTCTACGTTAGAGAATATGTATAATCTGGCGGGGAGAAATCATGACTTCGTTATGCAGCTGTAACAGTTCGTACCACAAATCATGCGACACAAAGTGTAACCAAATTTAACGTCACTAACATGCATTGTGTATAGTAAGATTTTAAATAATGATACATATTTAAGATGTCTGAACGTATCGTATAAGATACCATGCACACAATTGGGACTAGTTGTTTTACTGTATACAAACACAATGATTCGGTCCTCGTTTGCTTCTGCAATACACTAGACGATACATAAATCTTGAATATATCACACTCCCAGAAGCCATAATGTTTGATAAATCCCATTAGTACCCATTTTGTCAAAATAGTTATTACTACTTATTTACATAATGTCCATTACATACTTAATCAGGTGGGAAGCAGAGTGGTTTTTAGCTCCGCCGTCCACTTATCATAGCAACACATGACAACGGAAAGTAGTACGTCATTTTCCGGCAACGTCAAAAAAAAGTGAAACAGCCGCCATTTTCTTTTTTTTAAACGCGTAATCTGGAAGATTGTAACAAGTTTACATGATTAAAATTTTAGTTCCCTTTTAAGTTTCGTCATCTTCAGCTGTATTGACTTTTAGATGCTTTACTGCGCGAGAAATTTCGAGATTCACCCATTTAAAATTCCGAAGCGAGGGGAAGTAACTCGTAAGAGATGTCATTGTTAAAATGCGTTTAAAAATGGTAACACTCGTGTTCTTTTCTAATGAAATACCATGATGTTCGTAACATGTAGTACAAGCTCATGTATAGTACATGGCGTGTACTACATGTTACGAACATCATGGTATTTCTTTATAAAAATTACACGCTAAAACGATAAAATGTTC